>VSMD01112861.1:0-205905 GCA_008750895.1 Mirza zaza
GGTGCCGGGGCGGCGGGTGCGGGCGCGGCGTGTGCCGGGGCGGCGTGTGCGGGCGCGGCGGGTGCGGGCGCGGCGGGTGCGGGCGCGGCGTGTGCGGGCGCGGCGTGTGCGGGCGCGGCGTGTGCCGGGGCGGCGTGTGCGGGCGCGGCGGGTGCGGGCGCGGCGGGTGCGGGCGCGGCGGGTGCGGGCGCGGCGGGTGCGGGCGCGGCGGGTGCGGGCGCGGCGGGTGCGGGCGCGGCGTGTGCCGGCCGAGCGCTGCGTGCCATGGCGTGTGCCCATGGCCGATGTCCACATGGTCCGGGACCCGCGTCTGCTTCTAGCTGTTGACTCGCGGGCTCGGACCCTCGGCCGCTGCCCAGACACAGCGGGTATCCCCGACGAGGCGCCTAGGGCTCCGTCGCCAGGTGTTGGTCGCCAGGTGTCCTCCTGTAGCCGCGGCGCGCTCCCCGTGCTGACGGAGCCTGGCTCCGAGAGAGCTCCTGCGCGGCGCCCGCACCGCGGCGAGCACCCGCGCCCTCGCACAGGCCCAGAGGCGCGGCCGCCGCCCGCCTGCACAGCCGCCACCGGCTGCGGGCTGCGGGCTGGGGCTCGCCGGGCACTCACACCCTTCTCAGCGTGGACAAGGCACGGCAAAAACACAGCACAGGGACAAGCATGGTGCCCCGCGTGGGCACGTCCCTGAACGGGGTGGAAGTTGCCCCGCGCGAGGCGGCGAGCGCGGACGCCCGGACGCGGCTGGGCACGGCTGTAGACTTTGTGCACACGCACCCTCAGGCTACACTACGTTTATAAAAGAAAATTTTTCTTCGATAATGAATTAAACGTAGCTTACTATAATTTTTTTTTACTTTATATACATTTTTTAATGTTTTGACTCTTTTGTAATAATCCTTAGCTTAAAACACAAACACACTGTATAGTTTTAAAAAGATTTCATAACATTTTCGTTGAAAACTAAGACATAAACACACACACATTAGCCTAGACGCACACAGAGTCAGGATTAGCAACATCACTGTCTTCCACCTCCACTCCTGTCCGCTGCAAGGTCTTCAGGGCAGTCCCGCACATGCAGCTGCCATCTTCCGTGACAACAAGGCCTTCTTGTGGAACCTCCCAAGGGACCTGCCTGAGGCTGTGTATACTTAAATCTTTTTCACATAGGTAGAAAAACACTCTAAAACAATGATAAAAATGTGTAGTCAATACTAAGAATTTTTCAGCTGCATTGTAATTGTAAGGGAGCCCAGTCACACGCGTAGTCCGGGGTTGACCCGAACGTCATCGCACGGTGCATGCCTTTACTGAGACGGAGGAACAAACATAAGGGATATGTCCAGAGACATATTTCTTATTTACTATTACTGTCGCTTTACTTATTGCACTCGATATAGTAATATGAAATAGTGAGTTTGGAAGACACCATGATGAAAACTCATAGAGAGGCCTTAAGAAGCTGAAAATATTCTTTATCTGTAAAGATTAAATGTTTTCTTCTAAATAAATGTTAAGAACTAATTCCTAATAGAAATGTTGATAGGAGGTTTACTTTTTAAGGTGATCCTTCTCCTTTCTTTCAAAGTCAATGTATGCTAAAATCTCAAGAAAAAATCCTGTGATGCATATAATTATAGATCATCCCACTACCTATTACTTTTAGCTTATTTATCATTTTCAAAGATTTAAATGATTTTGGTCCAAAAGTAATGCATTTGGAAGTGGAGATAAAGAGAATAAATGTTTAATTATTTAAAGATAATATTCACATTATGCTGCCAAAATTCATGCTATGTATCTTAACTGTTCTTTTTTGAAATTTTAAATCCTAGCTGGTAAGTTTATGAAACTTCCTTTGGTAGGGTCCCAGTGAATGTAGTGAGACTTGCCCAGTTGGATTTATGTACAGCTCGTTATGAATCGTTCTCCTGTACATGTGAGTTCTCTTGGGTTACCCCACCAAGAATGAAAGTCACAAGGAGAACAGCATGATAGTCAGGCCGTTTGCAGTGTGATTAATAGGCTAACTGTTCAGTTTAGAATAAAAATCCATTTAGCCGATATATTCAGCCTATTCTTTTAAATCGGTGTAGTGATGGCCTTCAAAATAATTGTAGGCTGTAAGAAAAAAAATTCTGCTAAGCCATGTGTCATGATCACGTTATTTAAATGAGCACTGATATGCTAGGTGTTTGAACGGTGGCTGTGGGGCTGTCTGGTCCTCAGCAGGGTGGAGACCGTGTGGCATCTGCTGCTCTTGGCCCACCCCCCGTGCTACCGACAGTCACTGCTTTGAGGGAGTGGTCACCCCACGCTCCACTCCTCTGCATTAGCCACGAAATAGCAGTGAAGTTGAAAGAATCAACATGGGTCAGCTTTAACCTCAAATGCTACTCAAACACCATCCTTTTAAATATCATTTTAAGTGCTCTGTTTCTGTTTAAAAACAAAAGCATCCTGAATGTTACCTCAGTTTATTGTCAACTAGCCAAATTCTTCTCTCATATATTGCTTAAATAATTGCACATTTAATACTATGTGGTTGCCATATATTGTTTATTTTGCTTTCAATTAAATGTCATGGGGCAAAGAAGGAAAAAAATTCCTTCAAATGAAACTTTACTCATGCTTTAAACAGCACAGATCTTACTATACTTCCCAAATAAAATTCATTTCATTTTTTCTATTTTATTTTAAATATTTCTTGAGTGAAAATAAAATCAAATCCTAAAATAAAAAATTTTCAATTTTTATCCTACCAATACCCTCATGATAAAATATGCTATAAAAATAACAGTTTTCTAAACTACAATTGAGTCTTAATTAATTGCTATATACAACCATCTTGAAAACAACAAGCATTTAAACTGGGCTAAAATGTGGGTTTAACTTTGTAAAAAAATATATTTGACATAATTTTAGATTGACATACAGTAATAGAAATAATACAGGAAGATCCAGTGTCCATTTTATCCAGTTTCTTCCAACAGTAAAATCTTACAAAACTATAGTCCAGTATCACAGGCAGGCTACCTCCATGCCTGGCCCACGGCCATCTCTATTGTCTTCCATTTCTACAAATTGGTCATTTTAAGAATGTTATAGAAATAAAAGCATATAGTATGTAACCTCTTGGGATGGCTTTTTTCACTCAGAATAGTTTCCTAGAGATTTATGCAAGTTGTTTTTTTGTATCACTAGTTCATTCTCCTTTATTGCCAGGTGGCATTTCATGGTGTGGATGTACCACTATTTATTTGATCATTCGTCCACTGAAGGCTATCTGGGTTGTTTCCTGATTTGAGTTTTTACAGAAAGGTGCTATAAACACTCAGGTCCATCTTTTGTGTGAAGATAAGTTCTCATTGCTCTGGGATAAATGGCCAAGAGGACAATTGTGGGGTCGTATGGTGGTTGCATGTTAAGTTTTACAGAAAACTACCAATCTGTTTTCCAAAGTGGCTGTTTCATTTTACATTCCCACCAGCAATGTATGAGTGACCCAGTTTATCTACATTATTGCCCGTGTTTGGTGTTGTCACCATTTTTATTCTAGCCATTAAAATAAGTTTTTAGTGAGATCTGATTGTGGTTTTAATTTCCTAACAGCCAGTTGTGTGGACACTTTGTCATGTGCTTATTTTTCATCTGTGTATCCTCTTCATTGAAGTGGTCTGCTCATGTCTTTTACACATTGTCAAACTGAATTGTTTGGTTATTTTTATTTTTATTTTTTTTTACTGTTGAGAATTGAAAGTTCTTTATATATCCCAGATACTAACCCCTGGCTGGATATATACTTTGAAAATATTTTATTCAAGCTGTTAGCCTGTCTTTTCATGCTCTGCATAGGATCATTCACAGAGGAAAAGTTTTAATTTTGATAAAAGTCTAATTTATCAATTTCATCTTGATTTCTTCATGCTGATTTTTAGGATATTGCTTTGCATATTTTCCTTGGTGGTTGTTGTAGGTAATTTTAATATGCACACATAAGTTATTACAGTCTGCTGGTATCAACAGAATTTTTCCAATTCTAGTGAAGTATAGAAACCATACTTCCATTTAAGTCACTTTACTTTCCCACTTTTTCCAATACAATTTTCTTAGATATTTCTTCAACATATAGTGAGCACCACATAAGATGGTTTTATAAATATTGCCTCAATCATCAAGTGTAGAATTCATAATAAGAAGAGTCTACTACATTTACTCCTACTTTTATTAATTTTAAGATTCTTGGTTCTTTTATTTCCAAAGCTCTCAGCAATCCGCAATATCCTTTCCTATCTGCTTAGAGAACCTCATATGCCCGTTCTCTAAGACTGGTTTGCTAACAACAACAAAAAAGAACCAAAAAACAAAAAACCAAACTCTTCTTTTGTGATATTTTGTGTGTTTTCTTTTTCCACTTAATTCCTAAAGGATATTTTTGCTAGATATAGAATTTATAGTTCACAGGTCTTTTCTTTCAGCACTTATAAAAGGCTGTGCAACTACTTTTTGGTCTCTGTGTTTTCAGATTAGAAGTCTACTGTCATTCACATTGGTGTTTCCAAAGGAGGTAACGAGTGATTTCCTTCTGGCTGCTTTCAAGACGTTTTCTTTAACTTTAGCTTTCAGACATTTAACTATGATGTGCATTGGCATGGATTTCATGGGCTTTTCCTATTTGGGGTTTGCTCAGTTTTTTGAAAATGTAGATTTGTGTCTCTCATCTTTCACACTTGGGAAATTTGCATCCGTTTTTCTTTGAATATTCTTTCAGCCCCCTTCTCTTTCTCCTCTCCTTCTGAAACACCAATAATATGCAAGATGGGCCTTTTTCTACTTTCTTTCTGGTTTTGGAGACTCTCCATTGTTTCCCTACTTATTTTCTCTCCTTCGTTCAGACGGGGCAAACTCTATTGATCTGCCATTAATTTCACTGATTCTGTCGTGTCACCCCCACCCTGCTACTGAGTCCATCCAGAGTGTTTTTTATTTTGGTTGTTGTATTTTTCAGTTTTCTAATTTCCACTTATAATTCTCTTTCTTTGCTCCTTTGATTTCTATTTCTATTTTTCACTTGTTTCAAAAGTATCTGAAATTTCATGCTGAAGCATGTTGATGATGGCTACCTTAAAATCCTTGTCAGATGATCCAACATCTGATTCACCTCAGTGTTGGTATCTGTTGATCATCTTTTCTAACTCAGCTTGTGATTTTGTTGTTGTTGTTCTTTGACAAGTGAATTCTGGTTGCATCCTGGATATTTTGTGTGTTATATTAGGAGTCACTGGGTCCTATTTAAATCCTTCATTTTTATCAAGCAGTCACCTGTTTAGGCCTAGCATGCAGGTCCTGGGCAATTCTGTGGCCTGTAGCTCCAATGACAATCCAAATTCAGTCTTTGCAATATTATTTTGATTGGCTTGGTTGGTCTGGTGCCACTGGTGGCCCACCGATCCTTGCTAGTTGCTGGCTGAGTGCACAGAAGCAGTGTCCCCAGGCTGGGAATTAGGGGACTCTGGATGGGTGAAGGGTGTGTTAGGACTTATGGGACAAAGGACATTTCTCAGGCCAGTTTACTGTGGCAAGATAACCAGCTCCTATCTCCTTTCTGTCCCTGAGGGGAAGGAAGTCTCAAGTCCAGTGTGGCAGAGATACATGTCCCTGCCTGGTAGCTTGTTGTGGCCGTGTCCCTGCTCATTGGCTGCCCAGCTGCCTGGGGTGTGTAGACAGTGGAAGGAATCCCAGGCCTGGCGTGGAGACCCTTTCCCAGCTCAGGCACTCACAGCATCTCCTGCCTGTGGTGCTCTCCTGCCCCAGGGTGCTGGTAGGAGGGAAAACAGAGTTGATTTCCTGTGGGGACAATTAATGCATGTTGGTCTCCTGTCTGTTGATGCCTCTACTAGTGGATATAGGGGCCTCAGGCCCAGCGGGAAGGACAGCCCTTCCTCTGGCCTGTATTGCCGGCAGATTCCCACTGAGCCTCACAGGTGCTGCTGGCTGCTGTGGTGCCACCCTGAGAGGAATGACTCCACTGTGCTGGTCGGGCTGGGAGATGCTGAGTGTCTCCTCCTGCCAGGTGGGGCTGTGACACCTGCTCTGTGATATTCTTCCAGTCCTGCGTCCTGGGGCCGGGCCTAGGCTTTCTTGCTCTCCCCACTTCAGAAGTTTCCTGTGGTTGCCTCTGTGTCATTTCCAAGGTTTATAGTTGTGGAGATGAGCAGAGATGAGTCAGTGCTCTCTCAACTGGACTGGAAGCCCGGAAACTCAGTTTTGAGCATTTAGAAATTAAATTTGAATATGGCCACACCAGTGAAGATGTCCAAATTGTGGCTAAGGATATAGGGGACACAGGCAGGGACCCTTTGTGACACTGAAAATAAAAGTTTGGAAATTATTTCCATAGAGGTGGCAATAAGCCATGCAAATACCACAGATCTCTTAGTCCCTAACGAAAAGATGGAACACAGACAGGTCCAGAAAGAAATGGGGCCGAGCACTGGGAACTGGTGGCAGAAGGAATAGTGCATACGGCTACTGTCTGAAAGCACATTTGTTAGACACGGTGAGTATATAACAGTCCATGTGATCAGAAAATTAAAAAAAACAATTTTACAAAGAGCATGTGAAGCCCAGGAGAAGTGGACATGTCTTCCTGTGCAAGTCGACCTCAGGAAGCAGGTGCCAAGGAAGAAGGAGGCGGCTTCCTCACTCTTGGAAGATCTTTGGTTAAACCTGGATTATGGGCTGCAGGAGAAGAGAAGAGAGCAAACAAGGAGCAAATTCAAGCTGAGTCCATCTTTGTCTCTCTCCTCCTCTGAGCTTGTAATTCCTTCCTTTGTCTCTTTTCAGTGTGGGCAGCTTTTAAGGAGAGCAAGTTATAAAGTAAGCAATTAAAAGAAAGCACATTTCTAAACACACTCGGCCTTCACCCTGCCTCTCGGGCTCACACTGGCGGCCTGCTGAAACTGACTAGGAGACGGGCCCTGCTCTCCATTTGCCCCCAGGAGAAGTGAGCGGCTGGCGGGCCAAGGCCTGAGCTGTGCCTACGTGGATCCCCGCTGCGTCAGAGCAGTCAGAGCTGCACGAGCCCCGGCCGGCCCAGCCCGTCACGCGCGGTGCCTCCCGGTCCCGGCCGCGGGCGTGGTGGCCACCCGCAACTCGTGCCGGCCTCGCGTCCGCGTGCTCCCAGGGCGGCGCGGGAACTTCAGACGCGCATGGTTCTCACTCTCCTCCAGAAGAGCGAAGCACCCATCGTAGAAGCGCACAGAGTCCTTCCTGCACAGGTCCCTCAGTGTTCTCTAGTTATTGTGTCCTACCTGGTAAATCAGATACGTGGCAAGAAAAGATTCTAGAATTCCTCTAAAGGCAGTGTGGAAGCTTTCCAAATACCTGGGGCGGCGGGGAGAAGCGCAGCCCCTGCCGTCCCCCGCACCGCCCGCCCCTGCTGCAGAGGGGGCTCCTCGCGGCGGGCCGGGAGTGGAGGAGCGAAGGCGGCGCTGGGTCAGGCTCTGCCCACTCGCCGGGCAGTGGGCACGCCGCCCCGCCGGCACCCTGCTTCTCGCCCGCAAGCCCTTAAAGGAGGGCGTGTGGGAGCATTTGTCAGGGCAGCAGAATGGCAGCCTAAGCCCTGGGCCCCTGCGACACTGAGCCCTTTCTTTACCCCGTGCTCTGACTAACAGGCCCGGCGCCGCCCGCTTTCCGGTAAGGTGACTAAGGCGTCCTGCCTGGGCTTGATTCGCAGACCTGTTCCCCTCTCCGCATTCTTGCCGCCCGCGCCGGCGCAGGCCATGTCCAGGCTGTCCCCTGCGCGGGCGGCGCCCTGCGAGTCCCGGCTGACCTGCCGGCCGCGGCAGACCGAGGAGTGAACTGGGAGGCCCGCTCCTCGCCAGGCCCCGCTCCTCGCCAGGCCCCGCGCCTCCCCAGGGACCCGCTCCTCGCCAGGGCCCCGCTCCTCCTCGCCAGGGACCCGCTCCTCCTCGCCAGGGACCTGCTTCTCGCCAGGCCCCGCGCCTCGCCAGGCCCCGCGCCTCGCCAGGCCGCGCGCCTCGCCAGGCCGAGCGGCTCGCCAGGGACCCGCGCCTCCCCAGGGACCCGCTCCTCCTCGCCAGGGACCTGCTTCTCGCCAGGGGCCCGCGCCTCCTCGCCAGGCCCTAGGCCTCGCCAGGGGCCCGCGCCTCCTCGCCAGGGGCCCGCGCCTCCTCGCCAGGCCCCGCTCCTCGCCAGGGGCCCGCTCCTCGCCAGGGACCCGCGCCTGGCCAGGGGCCCGCTCCTCGCCAGGCCGCGCGGCTCGCCAGGGGCCCGCTCCTCGCCAGGGACCCGCTCCTCGCCAGGGACCCGCGCCTGGCCAGGGGCCCGCTCCTCGCCAGGGGCCCGCGTCTCGCCAGGGGCCCGCTCCTCGCCAGGGGCCCGCTCCTCGCCAGGGACCCGCTCCTCGCCAGGGACCCGCGCCTGGCCAGGGGCCTGCTTCTCGCCAGGGGCCCGCGTCTCGCCAGGGGCCGGCGCCTCGCCAGGGGCCCGCGCTGTGGGGGCGGGACAACCGGCCCCTGTGCGCAGCGACACGCGGCAGCTGGCGAGTGCTCACCGCCAGCCTTCGAATTCATCCGGGTTGACAGGCAAGCGCCCATCGGACCCAGGTGTTCTTTCCGTGCTGGAAGGCACGCCGCAACTCGCTCTGTGTGCACCCCACACGCGTTTATGCAGAGCAGAAACACACTTCAGGATTGACGTTAAAGTAAAATTCTCTGTTAAGATATACAGACCAGCCAAATCATGTTTTCTCCATTTTTTGGTAATTTGGAACATCATAAGAACTAACTAGCAGGTACAAACATCAGAGCAGTTACTTAACCAGGACTCTTTCTCTTTACGTTTATAAAGTCTAAATAGTTTATCCTTTAAAAACTCGGCTTTAGCATAAACACCGTACATTCCTTTAAAATCCCGTTTTTGTAAAGATGTCACAGGATTCCTGCGAAGTATGCAGGCAAGGAACAGGTGTAGCTCCAGTCTGAATGGAGAAATGGAGGCTCAGAGCGGTTACACTTATCTGCCCGACAATAAGTCGCACATGCCTCCTAAAGGCAGGAATGAAACTTGCTCGTCACTGGGGCACCTTGGAATCTGAGGACAACATGGAAGTTGTCACCCTGGCCCTCCGAAGTGCAGGGGGAAAGTCACTATTGGTGAAGTGCTCTGCTGCTGGATACGTGGTTGAGAAACTGATGTGCCACATCCCAACGCGGCACTTCTCCCTGCATCCCTCCTCCCAGCCTGGCTCCAGAGCCCCCTGCTCCCCTGGTGTTCTGGCTAGGCCCATCCCTGAGCCAGGGTCCTCCCCACTCACTATGTAAGGGCAGCCCATAGTTGGCCCTGCCACCCCCAAAGTCACCAGCAGAGCCTGCCTTACCTTTCTACTTGGCTCCGGCAAGGGTCTGGTCCTGCTTGGAGAGCTGCCAGCTTCCAGAAGGCCCATCTGGCCTCCACCTCTTTTCCTGCTCCCCTGCCCACTGCTGGCGTCACTGGACTCTGGTGCTCAGACTGTAACTGCAACTGTGGCCTCACTGTGCTGTGGATTACACAGGATGGCATGGGCTAAACGGGAGTCCAGCCAGTCAATAACTTCATTGAAAGCAGAAAGTGAATTCTGCTTTCCAACAGGCAACTTACAAATTAACTTTGGGATCCTGATGTGTTCATACATGGTAGAATCTCTGTGGTAGAAACCGAAATGAATAACCATTTGTCTCGGCAAAGTTGACTGCATATTAAATATTACTTGTTGAAAAGAAAACCCAGCCCTAAAGGAGACAGGTGGTTTATTTCCTTTGCTAATTTTTGTTTATTCTGGCTGTTTTAATATTAAACTAGACTTCTGTGACTCAGTTTTCCTCTTGTTTCTTGAACTAAAAAATCAATTGGTGTTAATTTGAAAAGTTATGAGGAGCCAACTTACAAATTACATTGGTTGAGCATTTTTTTTCTCCCTATTGGGCAGGAACAAAGAACATTGGCTTAAATATACCTAGAAATAAAAAAATCTCCTTACTGGTTCAATTACCAGTAAAAAAATCCAGATTGAATAGTCATGTGAAGATCTTGACCACAAATCCTACAAAATATCACCCACTCAGACACCATCTATGTGACACAACCCAGACGCATATTGAATCTCAACAAGCTTCCGCCTAACTACAGAAAATGGCTGCAGGAGCCACTGGCCTGAGAGACCTGGGTGAAACACGAGAGTGTCATGTACATTCTTCTGCTAAACCAAAAGCTGCTCATTCATATAGGACCTGTCAGGAGAGCATTTTGGAGACTTAAGTTGAACTGATGAAGATTAAGGATCTAATCTATTTGAACAAATTTCCTCAGTTTCCCAAAGCCAAGTGATTCTTACAGGCAGTAAATCCAAAGCTTGAGGAAATCAGCTTTGATTTTATTTAAGAAAAGAATACAAAACAAACAAAAAATACCATTCCCCAAATTCTGGATATGTCAAATATAATGTTTTAAGAAACTTACTACAAGTATTTTTTTGCACTATAATAAGGAAAACCTATCTGGCTGACACTAATGTTAGAGCTGGTGTATTGCTTTGTGCCAACAACTGTAAACTACCGCTCGTTAAAAAATCCAACGGCATTTTGACCAAAATGCTCTCATTCCCCTACGCTATGGGCTCTTGCAGACTCAAACTGTAGGCAATTCTGCAAGGAGGAAGCCCCTGGTGTCCTCAATTTAACATAAAGTTTGCTCTCTGTGTTATTATTTAGAAAATAATTTTTTTTAGCAACATGTGGACACAGCTGTTTGCATTTAGTATAGTTTTGAACTTGAAGTGAATTACATTTTCCTTCAAAAAGGGGCAACTTTCTACTCCTCTGTTAAAGCACAAGTCAAATAATTACAAATTGATAATAAACATGTCTAGGGCTTTCTCCTCTAACTTGGAAAACTAGAGATACTGTGCATGACCTCTACTCTTATTTGGTCTTCCATTTTTTAGGAGAGAACTTTCATCTGTTCCAAAGTATGAACTTAATGCATAAACACCTTTTAAGTTTCAACACTCTTCATTTAGTTTAATAAACAAGAAGAAGGAAAAAAATGAAAATGTTCCCAAAATTCGAATGGCTCCCTATATGGCCAGAAAAACAAAACTGCCGTAAGGAAGTCTGTTGGCTGTGTGACGATAAAAAGGAAAGCGAATACGTTAAAACGAATTGTCTAGGGCAATGAATGTGGAAACTTTGATCTGTTGTCTACCTATAAAAGATCATGATATATAGGCCTTCAAATATATAGCAATGCCATCTAATTGAACTTTTCACAGTGATGAAAACACTCTATAATTTGTACTGTTCACTACGGTACTCATTAGCCACAAGTGGCTATTGACTAGTCAAACTGAAGAATTAAAATTGCAATTTAATTAAACTTTAACTTATTTAAAGTTAACTAGCCACTTGTGCCTAGTAGCTCCCCTAGTGGAAAGTTCATCTATTTAGCATAATGGGGCAACAAAAGGGGCTAAAATGTAATCGGTCCACGCGCCACAAAACCATAGATAGAAGAAACAGGAACAGGAGGTGTGAGGTGGGTGTGGGGATGTGAACAGAGTAAAGTCAAGTTAACAAGCACTTCTGGAACATTTACGCTGCAGGGGGTCTGAAGGCGCCTGGGGTAGACGCTGCCCTGACACACACGCAGAAGGTGGCACTTTACCAGTGCGGCGCTTAATCGGGATGCGGAGACAACAGAAGGGAGATTACAAGGCAAGGCCTCGTACTTTGCTGAAATAAGTAGGTGGGATGGAGATCAGGCTCACTTCGGGTCAAAAAAATCCCAGAAGAGTTAAGGAGGTGACAAGCGGGGAAGACGCCGCAGTGGGGGACACCCCGGGGAGCAGGACAAGGCCGGAGCCTGCGTGGAGTGGCGCGCCGAGGGCGGCGGGAGGTGCCGGCCTGTGGCGCCAAGCTGTGCGGTGGAACGTTTCTCTTGTCACCCTTTGAAAGGCATGGAAGCCTAGGTTTTGCGAAATATGCATCTAACGCATTGACAGTGGCTGCTGGTGGATTTCTAGAAAGCGACAAGATGTTCTTCATGACACGCTGTCTGGGGGGCTGGTTTCCTATTCTCTCGCTTGGCAGATTAAAACTGGCACGTGCCCCTTGAAGAAAGAAGTCATTCTCGGTTTCCAGCGTGTGTGGGGACGCCGAGGCCGCTCGCGTGCTTCCCTGCGGTCTCCCTTCCCTCAGGCTCCCTGGCCGCTGCCGTCTCCGCTGCGCAACTGAAGCGCTGCAGCGAGACGGCCGCCGTGGGTGCTACGTGACCCGGCTGCTGCTGTGGGAACAGCACAGTGTGGACAAAATCTCCGTGCAGGCAGAAGTTCGTCAGGTGCAAGAAGGAAGAGAGTTAATGTGCAGCAGGCGCCCAGCACGTGGCACGTGCGGTGCCTGGCGTGGGACGTGTGAGCGCGGCATCACATGTGCGGGGACCCGTGCAGACCACGGCGGCAGCCCGGGACCACGCGGCGCAGCCGGCACACAGCGCTCACCCGCAGCAGGGCGGGAGCTAGGACAGCGCTCACCCGCAGCAGGGCGGGAGCTAGGACAGCGCTCACCCGCAGCAAGGCGGGAGCTAGGACAGCACTCACCCGCAGCAGGGCGGGAGCTAGGACGCACCGCAGTGTGCGCGCTCCGGCGAAGGGCTTCGGCTCCGCGGCTGCTCGCTGCTAGGGTGGCCGCCACATAACCCTAAAGACGCTGCTGGTGGCGCACTGCGCCCACACCCAGGGAGGGCCGCTGCGAGGACCACTGAGGCCGGTGCGCCCTGTGGCCCTGCGGGAGCCCCGACTCAGCGGCCGGTGAGAGTCACTGAAAGGCAGCACCCAGTTTGTGGAAGCCCACGCAGATCTCCGTGAAAGGTAATTGTTTTTTATTCTAATATCATCTGAAATTGTTTTCTAGGTTCTCAGCATAGCAGGGGTCCTCAAACTTTGTAAACAGGGGGCCAGTTCACGGTCCCTCAGACCGTTGGAGGGCCGGACTATAGTTTAAAAAAAAACTATGAACAAATTCCCATGCACACTGCACACATCTTATTTTGAAGTAAAAAATCACACAGGCACAAACACCCACATGTGGCCCGCAGGCCGTAGTTTGAGGACGCCTGGGCCATAGACGGTGGAATAGACTCAGTGCTTTTCAGTGGGGATCTCCCGAATCTCCCTTTCCTCCCTCCGCTGCCTCCCTCGGAGATGGGGTGCCGCCGGCCGCGCCCACGCCGCCTGCAGGGCAGCAGGCCAGCTTCCTCCCCCTGCTCTAGTGCAGACCTGCAGCACGCCCGCCCGCAGGGCAGGCCCGCCCTCCCGCTCCCGCCCGCACAGGCAGAGGTGCGCCTGCAGCGAGCTGCCTCCGGTGACCACGCGCTCAGGAATGCAGACACCTGCAAGAGCAGGAGCAGAAAACAAGTCACCTGTCCCTCCAGATCCGCCCAGGTGGGTGGGGCACTTGGCTTGCAGCTGGTCAGGACTTGAAGCTGGGCTCCTGCCGCTGGACAGGAGGAAGGGAGGCGTGGCTCCCGCAGATGTGGAAGGCCAGGCTGCCCAGGAGGGAGAGGCAGCTTCTCTCTGCGACCCTCTGGTGGCTCCTCCCATGGCTCCTGTCTGCGCCAGGCAGTCCACAGCTGCCACAGGTCGCCCACAGGCTGATGATCTGTTGGTGGTGGTTTGCTTGAACATTGATGCAATTTTGCCCACCTGGAAAGCCCTGCTCTGTTACTCCCAAGGAATCTGAGCCTTACATGCTTCCTCCGTTTAGTAAATGGTGGAAACAGCTAAAACAAAAAAGAAAGGTGCGCAGTTATTATGCTACCACTTACCTGGCTCTGCTGGTACAGTGAAGGCAGAGCTCTTCCTCTTGTAAAAACAGTACCCTCCTCCCCAAATATATATACACATATGCACACACGTGCATATGTACAAACATAAACACATATACACATATGCATACACACATGCTTACACATACACACATAGATGCATAGACACACATTTATAGCACATATGTACATATGACACACACATGCATATACACATGCAAACATTCACACACCCATATATGCATGCATATGCACACACATAAACACACACACATGCACGTGCACATGTACACACATGTATACACATATATACACCCAGGTATACGCATACGCATATACATAATTACACACATATAAAGACACATGCATATACATGCACACACATGCATGCACACATACACATATTACACACAAACTCACCAACCACTCATGCACACACTGCACATGCGTATGTATAGAACTTGCACAGTCACAGGTGCCTTTCTCAAAGGTGCCATCACTGGTAAGGAGCAGGAGAGAAGGAGGGTTGAGTGGAGACATCCCACTAAGAGTTGGAGGGGTGGGGTGAGCAGGGAAGGCCTCCTCCCCTCAGGCCTGCCCTGTCACAGGGCATCCTGACCAGGTGGCAGCAAGTCCCAGACCTGAGAGCTGAGCTGAGCACAGGGGCCAGGCTCCCTCTGGCTCCAGGTACTATCCCAGCAAGCAGAGCCGAGGCCCCGTGGTCACGTGCCAGTGGTGCCAGGGACCCTGCATCACTCCAGCCTCTCACACCTTCGTGCAAGCAGAGCCCCTGAACAAAGCTGCCCACCAGTCCACATGTAGACTCGCGTCTCCCCAGCCCCTGCTATCAACATAACCTTTGCGTGAACTTGAGAATTGCCTTTACTTTTCATTTTTTTCTCTGTGATTTCTTGAACAAATCATTATGCTGGTAAAATGTCAAATGCTGTTTTCCTTGGCAGACACAGAGCCCTGGGGGAGGTGGGAGAGAAAGTAACATTCCTACCGCCCTTTTTAAACATTGCAGGGGATAGCTGGGACATTCAACAAGATGGTCACTAAGCGAGGATACTAACGGGGCTGCCAGCCACAGCAGGCACAAGTCCCTGTCACTCAGGGACGGCCAGTGCCCGCTTCCTTCCTTCGCTGCAGCCGGACTCCTCAAGGAAGCTCTGGCCCTGCGCAGTCCATGGGCCTTGCCTCCGCCACTATGCTGAGAAATCTTAAATCACTGGAAGCCAAACTGGATGCAGGTCTGAAAGTGGCTGGGAGGAGGTGGAGCTCCAGCACAGTCCTCAGTGGCCCTGGAAAACCTCTGGCATTGGTGTCGTGCCCCGAGGCGGTGTGGATTTTTCTGGGAGTTTGCCCGCTTGTGGAAGAAATCAGGGCATTGTGTCTTGCTTACCACATGCTCCGTTACCCCTGCCGCGGGGAGCTGCAGTGACTTGCTGGCCATCTGCTTTTGCACGAGTGCTTGCCATCAGAATGTGCACTGTGTACCTCCCGTCAACCTCAAAGGGGGAACCTCGCATTCCCCCTTTGCAGTTCCAGCACAAAGCCTGCCATTGAAATATTACCGGAGACTTTCCTGAGTACCGTAGTTGTTTCCCTATTGGCAGTGCATACTCTTTGCCATCTAAAGGAAGAACATTCTGGCCATTCTTCCCCGGGGTGCTCCTTGGAGGGGAGGTCGAAGGGGCCTGAGGAACAGTCTTTCTCGTGCTCGATGCTTTGTCCTCTCTTGGCCTTCAGTGGTCCACAGAATCCTCCAGAAGAATCCCTTGCGACCCTGTTTCCCTGCCATTCCTGCAGCAAGTGAAGCAGGCAGGTCTCCACCCACTGTGCAGGACGTCCGTGAGAAGGCAGGGCATGGAACCCGCTCGGCGCAGCCCTGAGCGCTGCAGTAAGAAGCAGAGTTCACAAGCACCCACTGGAGCCCCTTTGAAGAGCTGTGATGCACGTCACGAAAATCCGTAAACGTGTGTGATGCTAACAAGAAGTGCTGTGAGACACACGTGCTCACAGATAGAACATTTTCTTGGGGAGGCAGGTTTCTCTTTCATGACATCTTTTCTGGGGCAGGCAGGAGTCCTCTTTATTTGTCTCTTACAGGGAACTGTAAGCCCTTGGACAGAAAGGAAGAGAGGACCAGGAGAAGCACACATACAGAAGAACACTTCTGGCCAACACTGATGGGTTCTTCAGAATGTACAGAGCAAGCACACACATCTTCTCATTCTGCAGGACTTCAGAAGTCGCCTTCTCCCCGTATCTCCCTCCAACCTGGAGACTAGAGCAGGCAGGGTGGCAATCCCAAAGCAGTTTCAGCATCCTACGTTCTTCCAAGGAAGCCAACTGCAGGAGTCAAAGATTATGAGTGTTTCCTGTGTCACCTGTCCACGTTACAATGCCCCAGGAAGAGGGACAACAACTACCAAGCCGCCACTGCAGCGACATAATGCAGCAGAGCTAAGCTGGCCACTTCATACTAGACTCTGAGAAGACCCATGCGGAAGTGTCGTCCAGGACACCGCCCACATGGAGATCAGTGTTCTCGAAGAAACAAAGCAACACCGCTGACATGTCCAGCACCGAGCTGGGTGCCCGAGGGCTGGGTGCCGCTCTTCTTGGCGTGCCCCCACAGAAGCCGCTCAGGTGCCACACGGCCGGGGAGGAAGCGGGCTCTGCACTCCCCAAGCTGCCTGTGGTCGGCGCAACAGCGGAGAGGACTCGCAGGGAAGCCGGCTCTGCACACCAGAGTCCCCGCGCCACGTGGTCGCCGTGGTCCTGCAGTGCGGGCGCCGCGAGGGGCCCCGCGCGACTCCACGAGCCCCAGCTGCAGGGCGTGCTGGGCGCCCACACTTCTCACAGGGGTCCAGCGACAGCAGGCGGGCACCGGCAGGGACACCTGCAGGGAGCTCCCCACCTCCCCGCACAGCGCAGTGTGTCAAAGCCCAGCCAGCGTCACCTTGGGGCCGGACCATCCCCTTCACCTGGCCCCTTGCCCTGGTCCTTAGGCCCAATCTCAGGCCCACCCGAGCGCCGGTGAGTTACTTCCCTTCCACTGAAAGCCGGCGCCGGGTCTCAGGAGCACGTCCTGCAGCAGAGCAGCGCAGACCGCGCCCTCCCCGGCGTGTCGCACGGCCGTTCCCTGGGCCAGCGGCGTCCAGCGGCGGCGTCTGCTCTTCAGCCGACAGCGGCTCACAGCACAAGGTGGGGGCCTTTAAAGACTGCAAGGTCTCATTTAATAGACACCCGAAATGGAGACTATCCTGCATCTAGTGGTAAATCAGATTGTCTAATTAGACTCAAAATGATCCGGGGACTTTGCACTTGCACTTTGAAGGTGTGCCGCGTGCAGCACTCGGCAACGAGGTCTCACCTCGCCCGCCTTTGCGCAGGGATTCCTCCCGCCGCACTGGCGCGCGCGCGCACTCCGCCACCGCCGGCAGCCGCAGTTTGCCGTCGGAGCTCGCAGGCTGGGGATTGCGCCGTCCGCAGTCCTGCCGAGCCCTGGCCTCACGGAAGAAACCGAGGCCCAGAGTGGCTCGGAAGTCTGCTGAGGGGACCCTGTTCTCACCGGGCAAGAGGCTTCAGCCCTCCAGCAGGACCGCAGAGACAGGAGGTGCCTGCGCGCGGGGCCGGGCAGGCGCAGTGGGCCTGGGCGGCAGGACAGCAGGGCTGGGCGTCAGCGGGCGTCACACTGCGCAGGGCCGCCCTCTTCACGCACCTCCAGAGGGGCCCACTGATGGCATGGGCCGGGGCTCCCAGGCCCTGCGGCTGCAGGAAAACAGGGCCGCGTCCGGGAGGCTCCCGCGCGGTGCTCAGTTCACGGGAAGGAGAGGCGTCCCGGCTGCGGTGCTGGGCCCGCCCGCCGCTTAGACGTGGAGGAAGCCGGGGCTTTCCGCCGGCCTTATCTGGGCCTTGGCCTGGCAGCGGGTCAGCACAGGCGACTCTCAGGTAATGGAGGGGAATTCTAGAGCAAGGGCACTTTCTCCATGACGTTCCAGCTTTGGAAGGAGACGGCATATGTTTGGTTCCGACTTGTGAATTTGGGGGAAAAACAAACATTGAGACCATAGCACCAATTAAGAAGTACTTAATCACATTTTAGAAGTACATTTTGCCATGAAAAGCAACATATTTACAGGTTCAGGGAGCAGGATGTGGACATCGCGGGGACCCTCCTGCTGCCTGCCACAGTTGCTAACACCCCTTACTTTCATTTCCTTGTGCTCCCACGGGTGCCCCACGGCAGTAGGTGAGTGGGTAAATGGGTGCAGCCGCGCAGTGGAATATTGTCCCACTCTAGAAAGCACTGAGCCATGGGGATCCGTAGAGAAACCCTAGATGCACAGTAAAAGTGAAAGAAGCCCCCCTGGAAAGGCTGCGCACCGCGCACCTTCCACCGCTCGGCGTTCCAGAAATGGGTCTCTGCAGCCTGCGGGTTGGGAGGCCTGCGGCACACAGGGGCACAGAGGGCTGCAGGCAGAGAAGCCGCTCTGTGGACACTGCAGGGGTGCAGGCTTGTCACCACACATGGTCCAAACCCACACAGTGTGTGGCACCAAGGGTGAGCCCTAATGGAAACCAGGGACTCTGGGTGACAGTGATACGTCACTGTAGACTTATGGATCATAGTAAATGTGCCACTCTGAGGGCGGCGCTGATTGCGGGAGAGGCTGTGAGTGTGTAGGGGCAGAGGGCATATGGGAAATCTTTCCACCTTCGGTTCAATTTTGCTACAAATCTAAAACTGCTCTAGAAAAGTAAAGTCCATTTTTAAAAATGCAGTGGTTTCCCATTAGCCGACTTGTCTACATCAAGACGGGGCCGATAATAAGAATCACCGATCGTTACTGAGTCCTCATGTACTGAGCCCTTTCTGTTCACAGTAACCCTGTGAGGTAGGTGATGTTTTTAACTCTAGATTACAGATGGGGAAACTGAGGCACAGGGAGGTGCCACACTACTAAGTGACAGAGCACTCTTTTAGTTTACTTTGATGTAATTTAATTACATTTTATTTTACCTTATTTCAGTTGGGCTGGATTAAGGCTTGGCTCAGTTGAGGTTGCAGCTTTTCTTCAGGGAACTAGAAAGCTCCGGAGAGAGCTGCAGACTCAGGGCGCTGCCCCTCGGTGTGGGGAATTTCTGTCTCTCATTAAGCCCCCTCTCCAAGGATATGTGCCTGGGTGGGAGCGGGGAGTGTGCCGTGACACAGCCCTCACGCACACCCGCACGCACACCCTGCACGCTCGTGGCGCACCAGCCGGCTGTGCGCGCCCCTGTGCCCTGCCTGCTGCACACGGACGGACGGTCATGCCATCCGCTGCCACGGTCACAGACTCGAACTTCCCCGCCCCACCTCACAGGTGCACAGCTACCTTGCACCTGCACCCGCACCTGCGCGCACGCACAGCACACGGCACATGCCGCCTCTTTGCTCACGCACACCCGTCTCCCACGGGCGTGCTCAGGCCCACAGCTCACGCCACACATCCGCACACAGGCCCCTGCACAGACGCAGTTTCCCTTTCTCCCAGGGAGGCAGAGGGATGGCTGTCCTCAGGTGACAGGCAGAGCAAGAGGGGACCAGAACAGTCAACCTGCAACAGGCCAGGCCTGGCAGGTGGGAGGTTGGATGGCAAGGCTGGCGTGGAGGCTGACAGCTGGGGACACCGCTGTGACATGCTCTGCTCTGAGCTCTACAGGCACGCCTTGCCTGCCGTGCATGGCAACCCTGGGAAACAGGGCTATTTAGCCCTACGGGGGGCGGGGGGGAGACGAGGGGACGCAGAGAGGCTGGTCACTGGCCGGGTCACCCTCTGGTAAGTGGCGGAAATTATCTGGACCTGGGAGCCTGACCCAGGAGCCTTTGTTTCTCATCTTCACTGAGCTGTACTTGACACATACAAAGTGTGTATGCTTAGGGTGTGCAGCATGACGTTTTGAGAGATGTGTACCTTTTGAAACGATTGCCGAGATCAAGCTCATTGACGTATCGCCTCACATCATCTGATTTTTTTGTGTGATAATAACATTTGAAATCTACTCTTTTGGCAAATTTCAGGTTTTACAATACAGCGCTATTAACTATGATTACCATGCTGTGCATTAGATCTCCAGAACTGAACCTTTCCACCCTTCGGCCAACATGACCGACGTGTCCCCTGCCCCCAGCAGCCACCACTGCGCTCTCTGCCTCCTCGAGCCTCACTTGCCAGATTTCCCACTTAACTGAGGCCATGTGGCAATTGGCTGATTGTGTTTGGTCCATCTCAGCACAATGTCTTCCAGTTCATCCCTCCTGTTGTAAAGGCAAGATTTCCTTCCTTTTATGGCTGAATAATATTCCATTGTGCATGTGCGCTATACGTTCTTTATCCACTCATCCATCAGCAGACTCTTAGGTTGTTTCTGTAGCTTGGCTGTTGCGATAGTTTTGCGTGGGAGTGCAGATATCTATTTGGCATACTGATTTTATTTCCTTTGGAGATTATATATATATATATCTCCAAAAGTGGGATTGCTGAATCATATGGTAGTTCTCTTTTTAATTTCTTTAGGACCCTCCACACTGTTTTCCATATAGTTGTACCAGTGCACACTCCCACGAACAGTGTGTAAGGGTTTGCTTTTTTCCAAATCCTTGGCAACACTTATTTCTTGTCTCTTTGATAGCAGCCACCCTAACAGGTGTGGTGTGGTTTTGGTTTGCGTTTCTCCGGCAACTAACGATGTTGAGCACCTTTTCATATGCAGATTGCTCATCTGCATGTCTCCTTCTGAGAAATGCCAAATTTTATTTTTAAATTATTATGAAAGTGACACATGCACATGTACCAAATCAAATAGCACAGAAAAGCTTATGAAGAAAAATAAGAGATTCCTGCCTGACCGTTCCCTCCTCACCCCAGCCTCACTGCTAAAGAAACTATTATAAATGTTTCCTTTCACCCTGTTTTTTATTTCTCTTGATGGTGACCTCCATGAATCTAGCTAATATATGCATTTCTCTATTTCTTGATTTATAATTTTAGACAATATTCACTGACTTTCTTATAAGACATGATAATTAAGCTCATTTACACTCCCACCTGCTGCTTCTCAATTTTAAAAGGTGTATTGGAATTCTTCACTGATTACCTGTATATAAATGCCTATTTCCTTTTTTTGTCAACTACAGGCCATATAGCTTGCCGTCCTTCCCACACGTTAGGATGAGAACATTCGTGAGTGTCCCAGCCATTCCTGCTCTCTCACACCCCCCGAGCCTGCTGTATTTATTCCTGCCTTTATGTTCCAGTCTGTTTCAGTCTGGTCTTTACTGCTTTGTCCATGGGTGGACTTAAGAGACTGAAAACCCATAAGCAGCAATTTCAGTGTCACTGTTGTATACACATGGCTCACAGAGGCCATTAGTAGGCCAGAAATTCCTTCTCTCTAAATCTAACGTCTCAACATCTGGGCCACTCAAATTATACTGTTTCCATCCCCAAGATCAAGTTCATTCTCTCTTCTCAGATATTGTTGCTTCCCTGAACATACCACATTTTAGTTTGCTCCACATTTGAGCAATAGCTCTCATACAGGTTTTCTTTTTCCAAAGTTCTAATTGCCTTCTTTTAAATTGCATTATTTGCATTTATTACAGCTGCATACTTTCCTAAGCTCAATTGTACTTTCTGTTTTATGAAGTTCCTTCTTTTCTGGAGACTCCCCTTCTGAAGCTACCTTCTTCCCACTCTCATCCTGCAAGATTCCTCCCAAGCTTGCCACTCAGCCTCTCTCAGACATTTCCCTCCTCTGACTTCTGGCCTGATCTACCATTTCCTGGGTAGCGTGGCTTCCTCTTCTTTCCTTATTTTCCTTTTTTCTTTCTTTTTTTTTTTTGCAGAAATTCACCCTCAACTGACTGCCTAAAAGAGTAAAAGAGAATGCATTCAATATACAGTGTAAATTTTCTAAGTATTTGTATATTGAAAAATAATTATTCTGCCTCACACTTGATTCAGTGTTTAAAAATATGAAAACATTTGTGAATGTCTGAAAACATTTTTAAACATTGTCCTATGTATTTTTTGGGGCTCAGTAGTTCCATTTTGCCCTGAAGTCAGTCTTTCTCCCATTAAAATTAGACATTGTGGCTAAGATTTATTATCCTTGTGAAGGAAGAATATTAAAAGAAAAATGCATGAAAAAAGTCAGATTTTTGGCTTTGATTTTTATATCTATTTAAAATCCAAAGCCAAGAATTTGTCTTTTTCTTTATATATATATATATATATATATATATATATATACACACACACACACACACACACACATACATATACTATGTAGAGATATATAGATAGACAGAGATACATGCGTCATTTAACAGGTGAGGATGCCTTCTGAGGAAGTGTCTCTAGGTGACTTTGTCATCATTGTGCAGACATTGTGGAGTGTACTCGCACAGGCCCAGATGGCAAAGCCTACTGCATACCTAGGCTATGTGGTGTAGCCTATTGCTCTTAGGATACAAACGTGCACAGCATGTTATGTATTGAATACTGTAGGCAATTGTAACATGGTGATAAGTATTTATGTCTCTAAACATATCTAAATCTAGAAAAGGTACAGTAAAGATATGGTGTAAGAGATTAAAAATGGTACACCTGTATAGGGCACTTACCATAAATGGAGCTCGCGGGATTGGAAGTTGCTCCGGGTGAATCAATGGGTGGGTGGTGAATGAGTGTGAAGGCCTCAGACCCTGCTGTAGACTTTAGAAACCCTGGACACTTAGGCTACACTAAATTTATAAAAAATATTTTTCTTTCTTAAATAATAAATTAAACTTAGCTTACTGTAACTTTTTTGTTTTATAAATTTTTTAACTTTTTGACTCTTTTATAACAATATTTAGCTTCTAACACACACTGAACAGCTGTACAGAAATATTTTTTTTTCTGTATATTCTTTCGTTATAAGCTTTTTCCTATTTTAATTTTTTTATTTTTAAAATTTTTTGTTGGGAACTAAGACACACACAATACCCTAGACCTACACAGGGTCAGGATCACCAATGTCACTGTCTTCCCCCCACACCTTGTCCCACTGGAAGGTCTTCACAGGCAGTAACATGCATGGAGCTGCCGTCTCCTGTGCAAACACTTTCTTCTGCAATACCTCCTGAAGGGTCTGCCAGGCACAATTTTGTAGTTAACTCTTTCTTTTATGAGCGAATGGAGTCCACTCTAAACTAATGGTAAAAAGTATAGTACAACAAATACATAAACCACTAACATAGTCATTTGTTATCATCGTCAAGTATTACTCGCTATACATAATTTTATGTACTCCACTTTTATAGGACTAGCAGTGCAACAGGCTTGTTTACACTAGCACCACCACAGACACCTGAGTAATGTGTTGTGCTACATTACGAAGGCCACGGAGTCACTAGGCAATAAAAATTTTTCATCCCCATTATAATATCATGGGACAACAGACATACATGCAGCCCATGGTTGACCAAAATGTCATGTTAGCTGGTGCGTGAATGTGCACGTGTAATGTGTATATGTACATATAAAACACATGGCAACAACAATGGTCTTGAAAGCAATGTTTCCTATTACAGGAGCCAGGCAGTGACAACTGGAGTAGAAGACTCTCTTGTGGACTCTTGCCCACCCCCCCCACCAGCTGGGTCCTCATCCTCAGCCAGCCTGGGGCTCTCCAGGAAGGTTACTCTCCAGCCCCGGCCCCACCCCTGGGGTACTGCAGGCTGCTGCCTTCCCTCCTACCCACTTCTGGCAGGGGACATACAAGAGTCCAATTCTCAGGTTGAGCTTATCCTCAGCCCAGGCCCTGTTGCCTTAGCCATGCCCAGTGGACTCCCTGTGTCTCCCTTCCTTCTTTCCCGTTCCCCCTCCCCCAGCGTCCCCACCCTGCTGTCAAGAGGAGCCATAAGTAAGCGCCTGCCTAGTCTGCCTCTGTGAGCCACTTGCTGCGCACTCCCTTAGCTTTGCTTCTCACACTCTCTTAGCTTTGCAGTTGCCATTACTGCAAGGAATGGAGATTGTTTATGTATCAAGAGATCAATCCAGATCTTTCACAGCCGCAGAAGGAGAAATGAAAACAAAAAATAATTTCAAAGTATTCATGTCAACTTTTATCTTATCTTTTAACTCTCCAATTAAATTTCACATTAGTACTAACTACACATGTGCAGTCAGTATTAGTTCCAGCTAGAATATCTTATGTTTTAACCCTATTAAATTTTAGATCAGTTAATGTGCAGATCTTCCTGAAAGACCTCTGAGTCAGCATGTGCATTATGGAGTGGCAGAACGGAAGATTTACACGTGCAGCTTGGAGATCTGACTATTAAACCAAGCAAAATAAACTGCACCTGGCTATCTGTGTCCTCGGCTTCTGCATCTCCACATTCAACCAATAGCAGGTAAAAAAATTATTTTAAATAAAACATCAAAATATAATACAAATAAAAAATAGAGTATAATAGCTGTCTACATATAATGTACATTGCAGCAGGTATTATAAGTGATCTAGAAATGATTAAAAGCACACAAGAGGATGTGTAGGTTGTATGCAAACGTGATGCCCTTTTACATCTGGAATTTGAGCACCCAGAAAGTTCGGTATCTAAAGGGGTCCTGAAACCCATCCCCCACAGACACCAGAAAAGATTGTAATGATGTGCACACAATTATATGCTGTCCCATTAATATGGAGTGTTTTTAAAAATATAAATGCAAATTTGCTCTTCAGTATCTAAAGATGGATAGTGCAGACTGAACTTTGGTGAAGGCCATGATTAACTGAATGTACTTGCAATCCGGTATCAGTTATCACATAGCAATATTTCTTCCTAGAATAACAATATAAATGACATTAATAACTAGCTATTACTGAGTATTACAGTACACTTTCCACTCTGCCTGGGTAGATCTGTTAATTTACCTATTTTGCAGATAAGGACACTGAGGCATAGACAGGGTAAATACTTTGTTTAAAGTTCTGCAGTTATAATAATAAATGGGGAAATTTGCTTATGTCCAGCAACCAAAATGCTAATTTTGTGGGAAGGACCTGAAATGCAACCATGTCGGAGGACAGCTGTGTTGAAAGACTAGGCACAGACTGCACCAGGAGCTGGTCTTTCCCCCGTTGCCCCGTTGGTAACGCCAGCTGGTCTGAGCTGCCAAGAGCCCTCTGGAAGGAGGCCCCAGCCTCGGCTTTTCAGCTTCTAGTCGCACTCATGGTGTTTTATCTTCCAGCTTCTTATTTGAGGATGATGCTGTAATACATAGCAGTTTGAGACTCAGCCTGGGTCAGTTACAACTTTTCCATTAGGTCCTGAGTCAATAATAACTGCATGCCAAACACTAAAATGTATCTTGGAAAGGGATCGTTATAAGCAAGGCATGGTTTCCTGGAACAAACTCTGCAGGATCAGCTATGGCAAGGAATGCGGGGGTCTGCTCGAAACATCCTGCCAAGATGTCACTGACTGACCCAGAGCCAGGTGTGAGCCACAACAGCCACAGCCGGGGAACCTGCAGCCCCAGGGCCACGTGTGGCCTTCTGGATCCTTGGGGGGCCTTAGGACTGAATCCAGATTTTACAGAACACATCCTTTTAATAAAGGGTTTTGTTTTTCTGTGAAGTTTGGATTCAGTAGAGGGGTCGCACTTGGGGATTTGGAGGGCCACGTGTGGCATTGAGGTCATAGGTTCCCCACCTTTTACAAAATTTGTCCACTGAAGCTATCTTAGGAACTACCTGTAAAACCTTGGGTTAGTTACTACAAAATTTGGGTTGATATAAATTGATATAAAATCATTACTTTGAGAAAGGACATAATTACATGGAACAAGCAGTCTATAGAACATCATACACTGAAAGGGAAAATTAAAAAAATACATATTTAAATAGCCTAAAGTTGTCAGGAAAACTCAAATCCTAACACCAAGATAGGTATAACAAGACCTTCCAACTCTGCAACTAAATTGTCCAACATATGGATTGGAAGTAAGTTACAAATGCTCAAAAAACCACCTTACACATGTTTTCCCCTGCTCTGCGATTACCACAACCAGTCTGGCCTCTTCCAGGTTTTATCCTTTATTTGCAAAAAGTCAGAATGCCTATTTTAAGTTAAATATAGTCCAAGTTCTCTTAAATAGTTGCACATAAATTTTGTCTCTCTCAAGATATACTAAGCTCTTTATGGACAAGAACTATAATTTTTACTCTTCTTAGTGAATACAGGGTCTATAGCTGATGTGCAAAAAAAAATGCTTATTTAACTGAATTAAACAAAGGAGTCTATGTTCCCTCTAGGGTCTGAACCAGAGAGTGAAAATTATACTGAATACTGGAGATACCACTTTTATGCTTTGTGACAGTAGTTCCCTGAAGAAGGCTTAAACAAATTAAGCCTCTCACATATTTCCAATTAAAGAAACTTAGGTGTACACTCATCACTTGGAGAATCAAATGACAGACTTCCTTTTTAAAATGACAGTAATGAAGTCTTCTCTTCTCTGATCATTCTAAGAGAATGAATAGAATAAGAGTCCCTCCCATAATAGATGGAACATTACAGAGGATATCACAGACCACACACACACACACACACACACACAGATTTTAAACACCAAAGACACACACAGCAATATGTATAGGCTTTAATAACTTGTACTTATGTAATTAGGGTTTTTGATTCCCAGTTTAACAATACTGCAGCTACTTCCACAGACAGAATGAAATCTTTAAAATACTTGTAGCTTTTCAGAGCATGGTTGCTGCAACACTCTCTAGCTCACCTACAACTTGTTCCTTGTACCAAACTCAACAAGATATATCATGCCTGCCCAGTGGACATCATGCACTTTAGATTTGCGTAACACTTGATCAGAACAAATGTCTATTCTTTTCCTGTGTATCTCGTGGTTCAGTTAATTATCACTTCTTGGCATGTTGTTTCCCTTAGCACTAAAAAAGGAATCAGATCATTTTATTAAATCAGTGAAAGCCAAAATGGTTCTTACCTTAGAACGATAAGGCTTTCTAATTGACTTTAAAAGGAAAAATGTAAAAAAATTATAAAATTTTAACATTCCTAATGTATATTTTGTAAATGATATCTTGTTCCTTAAATAAATTACTTAGGAGCTCTCAAGCACTCTATATATGTATTATCAACAAATGTTTACTGTCTTTCCTGGAGTCAGTGAAGAAAATATATTCTGCAATGTCTATACTCATAGTAACAGGTACCCAACAATTTTGACCACTTTTGTAGTCCACAAAAGAGAGAGAGGGGGAATGAGAGAGAGATGCAGTAATAATTAGTACTGCCCTCAATTATTTTTAGTTCCTCCCCTTGTAGAATTGTACTGCTGACTCGTATAGGGTGGATGAAGCCACATAATTGTTCTACCCTGCCAGTTGTGAGTAGTATTGACATGTTGTGTATTGGCCAAATGGCGATTGCTAACACAAGACTTCCCAGAGTTCTCTCTCCCTGTGACTCACAGCTGGCAACTTTCAAGAAGGTGACAGCTCCCTCAGTCTAGTTTCTGAGCAACAAAAATAAGCAGAGCTGTGCTGAGCTGCAGGGCATAGATATGTCTGAGAGCAGACTGCTGCTTTCTGGCACTGAGATTTGGGCCAGAAATTGGTCACCGCAGCAGATCATGGCCTATCCTGCTAACACACGGCTACCCTGGGCCTTGTCTGGTCTGACATGGGGCGAGGACAGGGACAGGGACAGGCCTGCAGAGGCAGCTGTGAGTGGTGTCCCCAGCCGCACCTGCCCATCGAATGAGAGCTTCAGGCTGCCAGGTCAGCAGGGACTGGCCTTGGCTTTAATGATCTGAATTAACGTCTTATTGCATTTTACAAGGGTAGCACCAAGTCAGACAGGGGAGTTCATGTCTTTGTGATGATGTCAGCCAGACCGGGGCCGTTTATCTGAGAGGGCTGGTAGATGCTTATCATTTCAGTTACAATGGAAGAGAACTTCATGATTTGAGTTCCTTATTCCTTCATCCAGAAAAACATCGAACATACTCATCTCTCTACAAATGGACTCCAAATAAACTGCTTCAGAGAGATGGCGAACATAAACAGATTTCACAACACTTCTTGGCAAGCACTCTTGATTGCCAGTAAATTCTTCTTAATGTCTAACTTAAATCACTGTGCTATAATTTAAAGCCATTTGCTAGTGTACTAGATTTTATGGAATTTAAAACTGCCCTAAATGTTATCTGATAATCTAATAATCTAATAATTCTAATAATCTAATAATTCTATTCTATTCCTAAAAAGCGACATACACAGTAGTATAGAAAATTATATAATACAATATTTTTTATAATAAATAATGGAGGAAAAGTGGCAGAATAAAAAGAAAAGTAGGAGGAATGAGTTGAAGGAGCCCACAAACCTAAGTGGAGCAGACGCTAAGCTCTGTAGTTGTCAGCATTCAACACAACCAGGAACGCCTGTCCAGCCGTCATCGCCGCAGAAGTGCCCCCACTCGGAGGAATCGCACACGCACGTAAGGTCAAGGAGAGAAGTGCCTGGTCCGGGACCCACCCGCCTGGCCTCAGATCACATCCCACATGCATGGAAGGTGGCCCTGCTGTGGCCTTCAGCACACCCAGCCTCCCCAAACACATGTAACAGAGAAATTTCTAGAAGGAAGAGAAGTACACAGATACCACACACACACACTCCCCTCGCAGTGAAAGGTACTGTCCTCACGGCAGAGGTTAACTCCCTTCCCAGCACCCTCCTGCCACCCGAGGGCCCCCCCGGCCCTCCTCCTTTCTCTAGTCTGTAGACTAATCATGGGGTTATCGCTCCTCTGGTTTGGCTTACTAGAGGATCAGAAGACAAGACAAACAAAGCAAACACAGAGCATAAGTCCAACCAGCTGAGGCCTCAGAATTATGCCAGCCAATCTCTTCCCCACAACCCGAGTGACCCACAGGCCTTTAATGTGTTTGGCGTTCCTTAAGCAAGCCATGGATGACTGCAGGTGTGATGAAGGCTCTGACATTTTCCATTCATGCTCTTCACCCCAGCATGTACTTTTGGGGCACTCGCTCCAGATCGAGTCCAGCCAGTGGGTGAAGATGACGGCTGTCTGCATAGAAACTTGTGGGGCTTCGATTCCATGAATCCTATATTCTACTGTAGTTTAGTGAACTGTAGATCTTGTTCAAGACAACCAAAGAGGCCTTTGATTACATTGCAAATTCCTCTGAAAGCTGCATTTGTAAAGCAGTTTATACTTTGTAGTTTATAGAATATTGAAAACAATCCATTTGGAAAATTTTCAGCTGCCATTTTGTTTAAAGATGGACCCCTCAAATTAAGATTCAATCTAAACTCAATCCAAACACCCTTTAATAGAGTCCCAATGCTTCACCCAAGTCAATCAACTTCTTTTCAAGTCTCCATGGAGCAGAGAGAAAATATGAAATACTGAGCATTACGCAAACAGAGCTCTCCCTTGTCCCTGGTACGGAAGGTGGCACTGCCGGGAGCAGCCAACACTGTACTGAAGTGCAGTCTTAGTCTGGGGCCCCCCAGCAGCAGACACTGAGACGAAGATTTAGATGCATGAAGTTTACCTGGGACACGTCCCAAGAAGCACTGCGGGAGGAAAGTCAATGAAAGGGCAAATGCACGGCCACTCTGCAGACCCTGGGCGTGACTCATGGCAGACCTTAGGGGGACAATTCACACTTGTCCCCTTGAGGGGCAAACAACCGAGTACGTTTCCACAGGATCTCTCTTCTCGCGTGTGGAGGGTACCCTGGGTGCACCTGCCTTCAGGCTTCCGCTCCGTGTACTAGGAAGACTGCCCTGCTGGATCCAGGCAGTGGCTACTCGAGGTTCCCCCATGAATGTGAACTTTGTATCATCTTCTGGACCACAGAAAGAAAGCTCACTGCAGTTGGCCGTGTCAGCCTCTTTTCACTCACTCCTTCACATTTGCAACTTAAAAATATCTTCTCATAAACCAATTTCAATCTTTATCTGAATATGCTCACAAACGTCCTTGAATTTGAACTGACAGTATTCCCCCATCCAAGCACTAACCAGGCCCAACCCTGAGTGGCCTCCGAGACCAGCCATCCGTGTGCTCAGAGTGGAACGGCCGCAGACCGACCGTGATGTTCCACAGCAGACACTTTCTCACATGTCCCAGGTGTTTGCTGACAGACGCCATGCTGCGGGAAAGCTGGGCCCTGCGCAGGCACGGGCTGGGCAGTGCACCCTGCTCAGCTTGGTGGTGCAAGGCTCTCACTTATGACTCCTGTTTATCTGCTTCTGGGGGTGCATTTACACCCTGTCATTTCGACTCTCTTCTCTGACCATTACTGTTTACTTTTCCCCACTAACTCGCCTTCTTATATAGAATAGCATTTGGAGGTATAAAGATGTGTGTGTGTGTGATCTCTGTACAGGGCACTTTACATGCTTAAACACATGGGGGAAAGCAAGAGGATCCTGTTATCTCTGCAAGTCTGAAAGATAAATTAGGGAGCTATGAAATGCACTTTATGGAAACAGAAACAGAAGCTTACAGAGATTAAGCAAATGGCCCATGCCCTCCTTGAGGCTGTGTGACCTCTCTACTCACCAGTGATTCCTTCCAAGTTCTTAAGGTAGAAATAGCGTCAATTTTTACACAATTTTTCCAAAGAATATAAAATAAGAGAATATCAACCAGCTCATTTTATAAAAGCAGTATAAATTTTATACCAAAACCTGACAAGTATATATTCTTTTCCAATAAAAGGGAAATTTACACACTAATCTCTCCTATAGACACAGATGTAAAGATTTTAAACAACATATTAACAATTTAAATCTAGTGTTAAAAAAGCATAATAGTGTGCTTCTTTTTAATTTTTTTTCTCTTCAATGTCAAGTTTAGATTTCTTATTGTGTTGACGAACTACTGAAGGACTGAAGATGCATGTTATTTAAGTCCATCAATGAATCTCCTGTACATACTCTTTGGATGCATTTAAATAAACTATTACCATCTCCATGTCTTCTGTTTCAAATGTTCCCAAATATCCCATAATATGTCATTGACTAGGACATGCATTTGAAGGATATCTCCAATCTTGACCACTTCCTCCTTTAGATCATGCAAGAAAGCTGAACCTGCAGAGAGATTAGAACTTTTCCCCAATGGACAGTACACCTGACACCAGCCATCCTGATCTTAGCTTTTGACCTAAATAATGTCTTGAAACTATATTAGTTTTCTTTTATTATAGATAGCACCATCTGTGGCAAGTAAAGTATGTTTTTTTCCAGGTTCAGATCAAATGTTTACTCAAATTCCTAAGGCAAGCACGTTTAGACAACAGTTCATTCCCATGCCTTCGCTAACATGAACCTCTGTGTGTGTGCTTTGCTTTTGACAAAGCCCCCAGGTGCATCTTCTCCTCAACTTTGGCCATGTCCAGCCCCACCTAACCCTGTCCCAAGTGAGGTGCGTGTCCTTCCTGCCCCATGATGCTTCACAAACTGAAAGGAAGACCAGCTTGGTGGAGTGGTTTGTCCACAGCAAAGTGTTGATACAACAAAAGCCCAGCTGCCTCTCTTCCTCTCACTACCTATGGAGACATTTGATTCTCAATAATTATCTAGCTTGTATATTGTTAAATGTTTTGTTGATTTTTAAAATATAGGGCACACCTTTTTTTCATCAGTGGGAAGGAAGCAGTATGCTGAATTAGTAGCAGTTTTCTAATAGCTCATGAAAATGCCACATTTCAAATGGATAAAATGACATCAAATATTTTGTTGGTCTAGTTAGGAGAAATTTTATATATTTTCCCCAGGGAACTACACAAGCATGATGCCTCTCATCACAGACTTCTGTATTTTCTTATCCATGATCAAAAACTCTAAGCAGGATTTGTCACCAAAAACATATTTTAGACGATTCATGTGTGTGTTCCGCTCTGGTCCCCACTGTCTCATCACTGCAAGATGGTTATTTATAAACACGTGTACTATTTTGAGATGATCATGGAAAATTCCGTAAGCCACAGGATATGTAAACACCTTTTCCCTGTAATTTGATCCTTGCTCATTAATTTGATGGTTTGTCATGAAAAATGAGCTCCAAGTCTCTCAGGTAACATTTGATAAGGTGTTACTCATCTGTAATGATAAACTGGATAGAAATCTCAGTCACAGCATGGAAGTTTCCACACCGAGGATGTGTATGAAAATACATCACAATATATCCAGTATCCCTACACACAAAAACACATGTGAACTCATGCAAGCACAAAGAATAAATTTAATACTTATATTTGAGGAAACTACAGAACACTCTAAAACATGAGACCACTCTAAGACTGAAACTAATCTGCAGAAAAATGTTTTCCATTTGCATATGTATAAAATGATTACGTTTCTATGAAGCTGCCTGTTCTAAATAAACCTAAAATTTAACATACATTAAAAATACCAACAGGATTAGATATTTTTGAAATTAGATGAATTTATTAGAAAACCAAAGGAAAAAAATCAAGAATGATTCTGAAAAAGAAAAGAAACCAAAAATGGTGCTTGTGCTCCCATAAAATAAGCATAGTATCCAGCCATGGAAATTAAGTTAATGTGGGTCTCCTGTAAGAGTAAACAAACAGAACAGTGGGACAGAATGAAAACTCATAGGCCCAAATATGTCTGGAACTATTGTATATAATAAAGGAGTTATGTTGAAGGAGAAAAATAAGGATTAAAGTGCTAGCATGACAGCAACACCAACGTAAAATGGATTAATCATTTAAACAAAAAGGAAAATTTACAAGTACTATGAGAAACACTGGGAGAATTATTTTATAATCCCAGAGAAGTGAAGGCCTTTAAAGATACGAAACAAATTCAGAAACTATTAAAAAATTGATAAATTCGATTGTGTAAAAATACTCAACATCAAAAATATCATAAATGAAAACAAAAGGACAAGCTAGAAAAAATATACTTGAAATTCATACCATAAAGAAAAGACAATTTTCCTGACATATAGACTCTATAAACTGATGGGAAGATGAGTAAAGGAGTGAACAGTTGATAATAGATGAAATCCAAATGATTCTCAAACAGATGCAAAGGTGCTGCATTTCATGAGAAAAATACAAATGAAAACTATATGGAAATCCAGTTTTTTACCTATAAGATTAAGGTTTGACAGGGCACACTTTCAGCAAGTACATGCAGGAGCAGACACTGTTAGTGAGAACACGAGTTGACCCAACTATCTGGAAAACACTTTGACCATTTCAATCCTAATTACAACTAACATCTCCACTGACTTGGAAATTCCACTTTTGAAAATGTATCTTACAGATACACTTCTCTACACATAGGAACTGGAATATGTCAGGTTACTCATGGAAACACTGGTTGTAGTAGCAAAATATTGGAAATAACCTAAATCCATCAAGAGGGAATGTTTCAATAAATTGTGTTATATCCAGAAAATGGAGTACTTTCCAGCCATTGGGAAAAGGGAGCAGGGAATGAAACTGCATACATAGGGAAGAAGCTCTGGGAAATACTGTAGAGCAGAGGAAGAACGGGAAAAGCAAGGTGCTGAGTAGTGCTATAGCCTTTCACATGTGTGTAAGGAAGAGAAGGTGGGACGCAGTGTGTGTGTGTGTGTGCGTGTATCTTCTATGTGCATAGTTCTTGAGAAACACACAGATGCAGATGCAGGGTTTCAGTTGCCCTTGTGGTTCCATCCCAGCTGAGAGGCTACTTGGCAGTGAGGGGAGAGTTTCACTGCACAGTATTTTCTGTTATTCGAACTTTCAGACACGTGAACACATGCTTATTCATCATGTGAGTGCTTTGTAAATACATTAATTTTCAGGAATTCAGCCAGTTCTGTTGTTATAAATCCTAAACACCTGCTTTTACACTTGGTCTTAGCCAAATGGCCAAGAAGCAATAACACCTGCTTTTAAAAATCAATACTTTTAGTATCCCAAGAATGGAAAAATAAGCACCATATGTACTCACCAGCAAATTGGTATTAACAGATCAACACCTAAGTGGACATATAGGAGTAACGTTTATCAGGTATTGGGCAGGTGATGGGTATATACATACATAATGAGTACGATGCACACCAACTGGGGGATGGACACACTTGAAGCTCTGACTCGAGGGGGGAGGGGGGCAAGGGCAATATACGTAACCTTAACATTCATAGCCCCATAATATGCTGAAAAATAAATAAATAAAAAAGAGGCCATCCAGGGGTGGTTCTTGCTAAGTAAGGGTCCTGAGGGAGAATCTGTCTGTGCCTCTCCCCCAGGTTCTGGTGGCATCTGTTCCTACAGGTGCTCCCTGGCTTGTAGAAGCATCACCCCAATCTCTGCCTCAGTCTTTATACGCTGTTCTCCCTGTGTGCACGTCCGAGTCCAAATCTCCCTTTTCATAAGGATTCCTGTCATACTGGATTGGAGACCCACCTAGAGTATGGCCTCTTCTTAACCAGTTACCTTTGCAATGACCCTGTTTCCAAACAAAGTCACATTCTGAGGTTCTGGGGCACTAGGGTTTGGACTTTTACATATGAGTTTCTGGGGAGCATAATTCAACCCACAGCGGATGTTTACAGGTAGCTCAAACTCAGCACATCCGAGCCAAACACTAGCCCTCCCCTGCTGGGTTCAGCTCTGCTCAGAGCTGTCCACATCTCAGTTGAGCAATTCCATCCTCCAGCCGGCACACAGCTCAGAGTCGGTCTTCACTCTTCCTTTAATAGGCAAAAAGGAAGAGATATTGAGATGTGCTGTTAATAAAATGGCTGAATAATCACTGAATCATTGATTCCATTTTGATTCCACTCTCGACACGTGTTAGGCTGCAGTAAAAGCACTGGACAAACACGAGCTGACTTCAGTTCAGTGTGCAGTCTTATAAGCAGGTGGTCCTGGGTCCTAGCTTTATAGCTCATAAAATAACTTCTGTGTAACAGTTGTGATTTTTTTTAAAAAGTTTCATTTTGGCAAATATTTACTGATGGTTTATTTAACAGACACTGGGAATACCAAAGGGGGAAAACAGACGGGGCCCTTTTCCCCACTGAGCCTTGCTCTCGGTCCAGGACGCTTGGCACCAGGGCACCCTCACAGCGGCTGCGGGGCACACACGGGCCCTCTGGGTAACTCGGGCGGGCGTCTCCGCGGTGCGAGGAAGCAGGGGCTCCCCAGAGGAGCGGCTGCAGGAGTTGGGGGGAGGTAAGCGTGGACTCCGATGGCGGCAGGAGTGCCGCGCAGTGGACCGAAGCCCACACGGAGGGGATGGCCCAGGATGGCCAGAGCCCGGCCGCAGGGATGCCAAGAAGCCGCAGAGAACACGGCTGGGCTGGTCAGGTCTTGTGCGCAGCATTTGCTATGCTGGGAGCTCCAGGGCCACAGGGGAGTTTTATACAAGGGACAGGTATGGCCGCACTTTTATTTTTGAGACACTGTGACACTGGGGGGTCCTGGGGGGTGGCTGGCAAAGGAGGAGGGATGTCTACCTCTCCTGTAGCTCAGTTGTTATCCACTAGATGTATTTTGGTTCTGTTCTTCCCTGAGCTGTGAGCTGTCTTGTCCGTCTGGCCCCAGAGCCTTCCAAATGCTCCTCAAAGCAGAGGTATATGAGACTCAGCCTTCCAAAGTCTGAAAATTTCAATCACACAGGACGTGAAATCTCATTTGATTTTGTAACTCAGCTTGGATTATTTTCTTAATACCTCTGCTGTCTTCCTCCCCCTTTGCGGTTAGTCATTCAAGCCACTGTGTTTAAATTATATGAATTAAGAATTATTTGGCCGTATTCCATTCTGAGAACCTTCTGGCAGGGCATCATTTAAAAGCATGTATTAGGACTGGTGCCATGTCCTACAAACATGCCTGATGGTTTGGTTCACGCTTTTTCATGTTGCAGCTTATAAGGTTAATTACTTTGAAGAGCACAGGGCAAGAAGGAAATGCCTGGCAGACTGGATCATGTTCACAGGGGAGACTTCTCCCCACACACGCTTCCAGAGACAACCCCCAGGGCAAGGGAGGGTTTAAGAACTGGACCACTGGACACCTTGAATAATAACAATAAAGGAAAATAATCTTATCATATGCACATTATGCTTGGTCTCTGTTATAGTGTTAGCCATGAGCAGTGTTTTTGTAAGGATTTGTTTCCTGAACATCAGCATGCAAATAATTGATAGGTTCACAAGTTATTAGGAATTCCCTCTAAGTCCAAAGCTATGAAAAAATGCCACAAACAATACAGAATTCCTCTGTAATTAGTGGAATCCCACATTTCCTGGAGCAGCACAGTGTTAGGAATGCTGGGAAGGGATCACCTGTTTCTTGAAGTCTTCAATTACATTTGTGAAATGCTTCTAACTGCAGAATAGGAAAAATAAATGAGTCCCCCAAAGTTGAAGTTTGTTTGTAGTCTCTAAGTAGCTACGCATCTACAGAATATCCAGTGAATGTGTTAACACGGAGCATTGGAATAATGCATACAAGAGGGGCACAAATGCCTGATACGTAGCCCAAGGTGAAGGATTTCCAAGGTTAGCAAAACGAATGTCCTGCCCCCACAGGTCGTCATACTCTACAGAATTCACTGGGAGTTGACAATAATCTGTTTATGTCTATGCTATATCTTCAATGTGATGTTGAGCATAACTTTTGAGTTGGAATATGTCATTTACAAATAACTATCTGGGAAAGATATCTGGGAAAACTGGAGTTCAAGCCGCAATCTTCAGTTTCTATCTCAGCATGAAAGTAGAGGTTGGAGCAGGGTTTCCCCCACTGCTCACCTCATGTCCCAAATACAGAACCCCATTGCCATGGGACACGATGAGCAGACCCCTTGTTGATCTACCTTGGACTTGTACTCTTTATAGCAAATAAGCACTGTTGTTTCCAGCCACTGAGCTTTCCACATGGTTTGCTCTCAGCGCATAGCGTAGCATATCCCGATGGCAGGGCAGCGGTCCTGTGGACCGCTGTGGACTCTGCGGTCCTGTGAAAATTCAGAAGAAGACGCTATGGGGCTGGGCAGATGGGCACTGCGTCACTGACAGCCTTGCTGCACTGTGGCCACAGCGTCTGTGTTCATTAGAAGGCACCGCGTAAGGCACAAACATGTGTCCCTCCCACCTTTCATGTCCTCAGCCCTCCTCTTGCTGCTCAGTGACTTCTCTCTGCTCTCTGCTTGGCATTCTCTCCCACTCACCAAACAACTACTCACCAGAAATTCACCCCTCAGTGTCCCCAATTGCCCCCAAACACCCACCCTTCTCAGTGTCATCTCCCTCTTGTCCTCTTCCATAGTCATTCACCACCTGCTTCCTCCCAGGGTTAGCAGACACGGGAGGGGCAGTGTGTTGAGGGCTGAAGAGTAAGGCCCAGCATGCTTGGGGAGGATGGGAGCTCCAGCTGCAGGGCTGCAGGTGTGCAGGGGCCACAGGAGGAAGGTGATCTCTCTTGCATATTTTCAGGGAGACAGGTAAGTCATGCAATTCTTGCTTTCATATCAATCGGTGCTCTCTGGTTTGCTAAAGCTGTAGGTTGCCAACTAATCAAAACTTCCTTGAATATTAAAACACATTCAATGTGACAATTATCAAATTGTACTTGGCTAGCCCGGTGCCTGGTACATAATAGAGGCTCAATAAATATGGACTGAATGGATGAGTTTCCACTCCAGTGTCTGATCACAGTCTTATGTTGTCATCTGAGAGGTATGACACCCCAAGTAGAGTGAAAAATACCTGAAAAGGAAGACACTTTGTGCTCCCTCATAGCAAGCTGTCACACCATAGACTGGCAATGGGTACTTGACCGAGATCAAGGCCCCTCCCATAGTTTTTGCATGTCCTGCTTACAATAAATACCACATTTCACACTATTTCACTCTCAGTGTAAGATCATCAGCATAGATGACCCTCTGTAGGAATAAACTATTCTATAAATAGCTATCCCCTTCCGACTTTTTATCTTAAGTTTTTCAAAGCTTTGTAACTATCAGGGGCTTGAACGATATTGCTTATTTCTTGTTTGATGGTAAGATACTGTCAGATGTTTCATGAGAACTCCTGTGCTCAGGGATAAGGAAAGAATTGTTCTCCATTTCACTCTAGAGAATGTGTAAAACTCAGTGGCTTTACTATTATTAACCACTGACATCTAATAGAAAGTATAATGGGAAAAACTTTGTAGAAAAAAAGACTAGCAATTTCCTTAAATATTATACAAAGCATATTTTTTTTAAAGAACTGCTATTGAATTATATAGCCTATCAGCAGAATTTTCAACAGTTCCATAGAACAAAGGTGAGAAAATTTCAATATGCCAAGTTTACTCATTCGTCTCTTTAGAAAGAAAGGCAACAACGGGTTGTGTGGGAGGTCAGGAGGGGGAAGAACAACGTTTCCGCAGAAATCAAATTTGTTTCATTCTCGTAAGCGACACTCAGCTGGGTAGGCACTCAGAAGAGAGAAGGCCGCCCCACTGCCTGGGAAACAACCTTCCTCAGAGCGGGGCTCTTCTCTCCCTGGCACAGACCCCGCCTCTCTTCTGCGCCTGGGCGCTCACCTTCGCTTCCCGCACCCGCACTCGCCCGCCAGCCACCCGGGCTCTCAGTCCCAGCCATGGCCCTGGCCTCAGGCGACACATCACCTCCCCCACCCGCCTGCGACAGAGGAAACTGAGGCCCTGAAAGCCTCCTGGAACTGCCAAAGCACAGGGGCTAGTGAGGGGAAGAGCTGGAACCAGCACCAGCGCTCTCGACACCCCATGGACTGCCCCTCCAAAAACCGCGCTCTGCGGGCAGTCACCCCGGCTAGCCGCTGGCCATGTGTGATGTGACCACTACTGGCCTGGAGAGAAGCCAGAACTCCCTGACTTGACCATCCTCTAAATTTCACTGCAAAGGGCAACAGCTAGAACATTGAAATACCAGGCTTGGCGAGACCCAGGTAAAACCACTGATGGTTGTGCTGCCTTCGACAAAGCAACCAGGCACAAAGCATATAAGGTACTTCAGAGCTTATTTTAAAAGCTGTTTCTTTCTGTACGGCACACTCTTGGCTCTGAAAAGAAAGCTCAGAGAGCCATGAGGCTGGGCTGAAGGCCACAGCCTCTGCGAGCCGTGCGCGCCACGCGGCAGGTGCGGCCGGTGCAGCCGGTGCAGCTTCAGGCACGCAGCTCACTCCTGCCCAGAGAAAGCTCCAACCACAGGGTGCACAGACTGGGCCACGGGGTGGGTTCTCTTTCACCCTTTTGAACACTTAGCTCAGAACTACAGCCTATCCCATTTTGCCGCAGAAGCAAGCAGCTCCATCAGAGGGTGCGGCCTAGGAAGCCTGCAGCCCCCAGGACCAGCTGGGGCCACCTGCGTCCTTCCCAGCGCAGTGCAGCATGGGAGGGCTGCAGTTGATGCCTTTAAAAGCCGCTTTACTTCCTAAGCAGGCCAGGAAAAAGCTCCTACAGCAGGCTGGAGCACAGGAGCACAGAAGTCCCACCTAGGTGGGAAGGCACTTTGGGACGGCCGCTGGCCCGGTGTCTAGTTCTCCCCTTGCACCTGCGCTCTCCTCACGCCCTTTGAATGTGCGCCCAGGGCGTGCTTCTTGCTCATTTCTCCTCTCTGCCCAGTGTTCTCCTTTCTGCTTTTCCTGCCCTCCGGCTGCTCCCTGCCCCTCATCCCTTCTGAGCAGCCGTTACCCTGCCTGCGTCTCTGCACGCGTGCGCGCGAGAAGTAGGAGGCCCTTCTGCAAATGCCATGTGTGTGCCTGCTGTCAAAGTGACAGCTTGCTATGTGAGGAGCTGCTGCTTGCTGAGCGAGGACTCCGCCGGCACTCGCGGCCCTGCCCCCGGCTGCGGCCAGGCTGCCTCCGACCGGGTCTCTGGTTGCGCCTCTGACCGGAGCCCTCCCGCCCCAGGCCCAGCACAGGCATCCAGAGAGACCCGCGGGCGGCGGCTCACGGGGTGGGGTCTGCATGGGACACGAGTGTCAACAACGCTGGAAAGCCCACGAGGGAGGGCTGCATGTCACCCCCGCCCCGGGAAGCTGAGGACGGTGCGCTCAGGGGACGGTCGCTCTATTCCAAGAGCCCGCTCCGCAGACACAGCCCTGGCACCTGCCACGCAGGCAGGAGAGGCGCAGCGGACACCGAGTCCCAGTCTATGGCACGGGTAGCTCCCCTGCTAGCTGTCTCGGCCGAGGCGCCTGGTGTGACGCTCAACCGGCAGATGAGCAGGTGGGCTGGGCGAGGTCGCAGCGCCTGCGAGGACAGACCTGGCTCCGAGTCCGGGTGTGCGCGGGCGCAGAGCCCACTGCCTCCTGCTGCAGCGCTGGGAGGGGCTCCCAACCTGCTAAAACTGCAATTGCCACCTGTGACGTGCCGTCAAGATGTCGGGAAGAATGTAAAGGTTCATAAAAGCTGACGATGATGAACTTCCAAAATACACCGATTCTGTCTTAAATTTGTTCCTCAGTATCCTATTCCCAAATTAACCAATGAAGTTCTAGATTGTATTGACATAAAGCATCTCTGAGTGCCCTAAATCATCGGTCCCCAGCTTCTTTGGCACCAAGGACAGGTTTCACGGAAGACAATTTTTCCATGGATGGGGGACGATGGTTTTGGGGCGATTCAAGCACATTACATTTATCGTGCAGTCAAACCTCTTTGCTAGTGATAATCTGTATTTGCAGCCGCTCCCCAGCGCTAGCATCACCGCTCAGCTCCGCCTCGGACCATCAGGATTAGATTCGCATAAGGAGCCGCAACCTGGGTCCCTCCGTCGTCGCAGTTTACAGCAGCGTCCCTGCTCCTGTGAGAACCTAATGCCGCCACTGGTCTGGCAGGAGAAGGAGCTCATGCGGTGGGGAGCGGCCGCGAACAGACGAAGATTCCCTCGCTCTCTGCCGCTCACCTCCTGCTGTGCAGCCAGGTTCCTAACAGGACAGGGACAGGGACCAGTCCATAGCCTGGGGTTTGGGGACCACAGCACTAAATGATTTGCTCTGGTGATTTTCCAGAATATTTTCTTAGATAAATGGATAACAGAGGAAATGGAAATCACTGCTCTTTTACTTATTAGAGGGGGAGGAAAGATCACTTAAATTTATCATTTAAGCTTATTATTGAATGAGAGGAACTTATTTTATTTTATTACTTTGCTTAGCTATGCCTTTAATGAAAATTAGCCTCTTAGACCACTGAGCATAATTTATATGCAGTGGTGAGAAATAAACCTGATTTTATGTATATTTGGATATATGGCTATAAATCTTGCTTAAAACTAACTTGGTCATCAAAAATATTATTAGATTAAAAAAATGTACTTTCTCTCTAAACTCCACTGTGCCAAGATGCTCAGTAATTATTTTTTGAGTAAACAGTTAATGTATGCCCAGTGGCCAACTCTGATACACAGATTTGCTCTTCACAGTTTCCATTTTCACTTGGAATGCCTTGTCCCAAGAAGCATCCTCTATCGAATCCAGCTTTTCTATTTGATCTGTGTAAACACTGTTCATTGTATATAAATAGAAGTAAATATTTAGGAAATATATTTCTTTAAGTTCCTGGAGAAAAAAGTGGTTTGTAAAATACCATTATATATCCCTCTTGTCTTAAATTCCTTATTTAATGATAAGGAAATAAAAATAATTTCCAATTAAAAAAAACACAGAAAAAAAACCAGAAAGGACATTAGAAATCTGAAAAAGAAGAAAAAATAAATGTGGTGATACTCATTCAGTTAGCCATTCAACAAACATTGAATGCCTAACATTTTAGAGGTTCTGGGGACAGGAGAATAGATAAATCATAATTTCTGCCCTCAGAAATTTTACAATCTAACTGAGGATGTAATCAAGTACCAGGTAATTGTAAGGGTCTATACAACTGCAATGATGGCCATGAGTGAAATGGAGCCAGCTCCTTGGGAAATGGTCACATAAACAGAGCTTGGAAACAGAAAGATGGTAAGGAATCAGGAAAGCCCCAAAACTTGCACCTTACCCACCTGGAAGGATTTGGGAAAGCTCCTTTGGAAAAGTCACACCTAACTCAGTTTATAAGGGTGAATCACAATTCGCTATTCAGAGAAAAAAAAATAAAGAATGAATTAATTAGGAAGAAAAAAAAATAGAATGAACAACATTTGGGGAAATATCAAGTACAAGTTAGGAGTTCCTCCAACAACACCAGGTGAACCACCTGCAGAGGCCCACCAGAGCCAGCAGAAATTCAGTAGAAGTCAGTGGTCAGAGGTCCCCTTACCGCAGAGCATGAAATGTCCCTTTCTTGCTAAAACACACAGTGAGAGGTAGAATCAGACAAGCGACCCACCAGAGCAAGCAGCTGGTCAGAGAGACTCTCTGGGGTTCTCCCGCCCTGGCCAGAGATACCTGGTCATCCTGAGACACAGGTACATAGATCCCACCACACTCCTCTGCACCAAGAGTCACTGGTGCAGTCACTGAGGAAGCCCCTCCCACTCACAGGCCACACCAGCAGGGACCGGGGAAACTCCAGGGAATCAGAAACACCAACCAGACCAAAACAACACAGCAAAGACTCTAAAAGTTAAATTGTCATGGGAACCACAATCCACAACACTAGTCCAAGACTCATGTGCTAAACTTAAACAGGGTGAATGCCTGCTAAAATATAAGATTTAAACAGGGCTCAGAGAGTTCTAACTTAATAGACAAAATACTCAGCGTGCAACTGAAAATCACCTGTCATGCCAAGAAAAGAAAGTCACAACATAAATGAAAAAAACAATAAATTGATGCCAATATTAGAATGTTAGATGCCAATGTTAGAATTATCTGACAAGAATTTGAAAGAAGCACATAAAAATGCTTCAATAATCACTGACACTAGAACATTTCAGCAAAGAAATAGAGGCTGTAAAAAGAACCAAATGGAAATTATAACATAAAAAATACAATTAAAAAATTAAAATTTGCTAGATGGATCAAGCAATAAATGGGAATGACAGAGTACATAATCAGTAACTTGAAGAAATAACAAAGAATTCACCTAATCTTAACAGTGAGAGAATAGACTTTAAAAAAAAAAAAGAATACAGCCTTAGAGACCTGAGTGACAATAACAAAAAACTGATATTTCATATTATCAGATTTCCAGAAGAAAGAAAAAGAATCTGGGGCTAAAAGACTATTTGAATAAATAATAACTGAAAACTTCCCAAATTGGTGAAAGACACAAACCTCATATCCAAGAAACTGAACAAATTCCAAATAGTATAAACCCAAAGAAATGTATACGAAAACACATCTTAATTAAACTTTTGAAAACTAAAAACAAAGAATAAATCTTGGAAGAAGTTGCAGGTAATGACATATTAACTGTAGAAGAATAGCAATTAGAATGATTAGCAGATTCCTCATTTGAAACCATGGAGGTCAGAAGGAAGTGACACAATATATTATTTCCAAGGAAGAGAACTGTCAACTGCTAATTCTACACATGACAAAACTATCTTTCAGGAATGGAGGGAAAATAAAAACATTCTTAGATAAGTAAAACTAAAAGACTTTGCTGCTACTAGACCTAGCCTTAATGAATGACTAAAGGAAGTTTTTCAAACACAAAGGAAATGATAATAGAGACAACCTTGAAACATTAGAAGGGAAGAAGAAACAATGGAAAGATGAGAAAAATGGGTACATACAACAAACTATCATTTTCCCAATGTGTTTTATTAATCATAATTGATGATTGAAACAAAATGTATGGCACGATCTGATATTCAAAAGTGGGGTGGTAAAGGGGACAAATGAAAGTGTCTCTGCAAGAAAGACAGATTTTAGATGAAAGTGAATAAAACAAATAGGCAGACAAACAGATTGGATGAGGGTGGGAAGGAGGGCTGCCTGAAACTATAGGAGACTCCACAGGAAGAAGTTGTGGAGCAAAACTGGAAGGAGAAAGGCATTGGCAAGGTCTAAACCCCAAGAGGCTTTGAGACCAGTGACAAAGGTAGGCGGAGCAGCTAAATTTCCCCTCCCTTGCATCTCAGACTGCTGGTGGGCTCTTGAGCTACTGGAGAGATCTGCCAACACCAGTCCAGAGACGGCTGCCATCAGTGAGTAGTGAGCCTCCTGGGCACAGGGCACTGGGCCCCCAGCTCCATTGGGGCACCTCCTGCCCCACAGACCTGAGGCGATGGGCAGGTTCCATGTTGCTTCATTCTCCCCTCCCCCTCCCCTCCCCACGGCCACCAAGAGAGACAATTTAGCCACCACCTGGAGGCATCCACAGGGAATAGGACCTTTCTTTCAGGGCCTTCCAGCAAACTGAGGGGTACTCAGACTGTGAGCTCCCTACCCACCAGCTCTCCCAAGTGCTGCTTGCCTGGTGACTCCAGGAGAAAGGGGCAAATCCTATGGCAGGGAGACATTGATCCAACTTGGGCACCCAGTGGGTGACTTGAGACCAGCACTCTTCTCCCTGGCAGGGTCTGGAATTGATCTCCTGGGCCTGGAGGACAGGCCTGCAGGCCAGATCCTGTACACCCAGGTCTCAATCACATTGCCCTGGGGCACAGAAGGGATATCTGCAAACTAGTCTACTGCAGTGTGTGTGCCTTCAGGAACAGACCAGTGTGCTTTAGGGGCAACCCTCCTCCCGCAGGAGGCCACATTCCCAGCTCAGGCTGTGATCCTGAACAGGGAACCTTCTGGGTTGCATCACAGTCAGAAGTGATCCACTGGCTTGAGGTCCTGCCTGCTGGCAGAGGCCAGGGAGAAACCACAGAATAGGGGAGGGTGGAAAGGAGCAAGCCTGCTCCAGACTGCATGTCTCAGATGGCCCCACCTCCACACACAGACTTTTTGGCTGAATGGGGCCATTTCAGCCCCTCCCTGGCAGCTTTGTCCAGAGTGGAAAACAGACCTTTGACCCCTGCTAACAGCATCTGTGGAGCTAGAGGGCAGGCAAACCCAACCCAGCACCATCCAGCCTCATTCCCTCACCTGACCCCACTTAGGTGGAGAATAAGGATACACCTGGAAGTACCAGGGCCCCTCCCACTACCTGAGGCCCTAGAGTGCCTGTCCAGAGGAATGAAAGGTGGTTACAGGACCCAAAACTAACACTGCAGCTTGCTCCTCCCAGCAAGCACCACCTACAAGCAGGTAGGTCAATTTACTCACCCTTTTACAGTATTTACTGGCTCATCACAAAGGATATGGTTGAATTTCACCGACAAACACCACCTACTGACTCAGAGACTAAACTAGGCATGTCATTATCTAAATGAAAATCTAAAGGTAAGAAGCAACAGCTGCTCCAGATGGTAAGGAATCAGCAAAAGAACTCTAGAAGTATGAAGAATCAAACTGAAAGCACACCTCCAAAGGGGAGCACAGCTCTCTAGCAATGGATATCAAGCAAATTCAGAACAGTAAAATGACAAAGAGTTTTGAACATGTGTTGTAAGAAAAATTCAATATGCAAAAGAAAATGGATACCTAACACAAATATATCACACACACACACACACACACACACACACACAAATCCAGGACTTGGAAGAAAAATTCACTGAAGAAATTGAAATATTAAAGAAAAATCAAACAGATATGAAGAATTTATTTAAGGAATTATAAAACACAGTGGAAAACCCCAAGAATAGGGTAGAACACACAGAAGAAAGAATCTCAGAGATTGAAGATAACACCTTTCAATTAAATAAGTCAGTCATAGAGATATAGCAGAGAAATGAGAGAAAAGAGCAAAGCCTACAAGAAATGTAGGATTATGTGAAGCAGCCTAACATTAAAATTTTAGACATCCCTTAGGGAGAAGAAGAAAATGCACAAGGGTTAGATAAACTATTTGAGGATATAATGGAGGAAAATTCCACAGGGCTTGCTAAAAATCTAGATATCCAGGTAAAGGAAGCTCAAGGTACTCCTGGCAGGTTCATTGCAAATAGGAAGACATCACAACGCATAGTCATCAGACTGGCCAAAATATACACAAAAGAGACCCTCCTACGAGCTGTAACAGGAAAGGAGGTAACCTACAAAGGAAAACCTGTTATACTAACTGCAGACTTCTCAACTGAGACCTTACAAGCCAGAAGAGCCAGAAGAGACTGGGGCCCCATCCTCACTCTTCTCGAACAGAATAACGCCCAATCTAGAAACTTGTACCCTGCAAAACTAAGTTTCTTACATGTGAGAAATAAAGACCTTCTCAGACAAGAAAAGATTGAGGGAATTCTTAAAAACAAGACCTGCCCTCCAGGAAGTACTCAGAATAGTGTTCCACAGGATCAGCACAATAAACACTCACCAGTGTAAAACTATCCAAAAGCTAAATGTCAAAGGCCAGATAACATAATGGCTGAAGAGAGAAAACAAAGCAACAAAGTCCAACAGAATGAACAGAAATCTGCCGAACTTATCAATTCTTTCAATAAATGTGAATGGCTTGAACTGCCAACTAAAGGTATATAGGCTGGCTGAATGGATGAATACACACAAACCAAGTATCTGCTGTCTTCAGGAAACATATCTAACTCACAAAGATGCATTCAGACTCAAGATGAAGGGATGGAAAACAATATTTCATGCAAATGAAAGCCAAAAGAAATCTGGCATAACAGTTCTGATTTAAGATAACTTAGTCTTCAAATCATCAAAAGTAATGAAAGACAAAGATGATCACTATATAATGGCAAAAGGTACAATTCAACAAGAAGACATAACAATTCTAAATATTTATGCACCTTCAGGTGCACCCAGATTCATAAAGAAAATTCTACTTGGTCTAAACAAAATGATAAACAGTAGCATCCTAATAGATGAAGACTCCAACACCCCTCTGACAGAACAGGACAGATCATCCAAACAGAAAATAAACAAAGAAACAATGGATTTAAACAGAACTCTATAACAAATGGGCCTGATTGACATTTACAGAATTTTCTACCAAACAAACAACTGAAATACATTTTTCTCATCAGCTCATGGCACATTTTCTAAGATTGACCATATCTTAGGCCACAATGCATGTCTCAAAAAATTTTTAAAAAATAGAAATTATATCATGCATATTCTCAGACCACAGTACAAAAAATCAGAAATTAACTCTAACAGAAACTCTCATATCTACACAAAGTCATGGAACAATAAACAACCTTCTGCTGAACAATTATTGCATTAAAAAGAAAATTAAGATGGAAATCAAAAGATTCTTTGAACTAAATGATAAAGGAGACACAAGTTATCAAATTCTGTGGGACACAGCTAAAGCAGTCCTGAGAGGAAAATTTATATCCATAAATGCCTACATCCGAAAGACAGAACGATCACAAATCAACAGTCTAATCAATCATCTCAAAGAACTGGAAAAGTATGAGCATGCCAACACTAAACCCAGCAGGAGAAATGAAATAACAAATATCAGAGCAGAACTAAATGACATTGATAATAAAAACACTATACAGAAGATTAACAAAACAAAAAGTTGGTTCTCTATAAAAATAAACAAAATTGACATGCTTCTTGCTAGATTAACAAGAAACAGAAAAGAAAGGACTCTAATAAGCTCAATCAGGAATGAAAAGGCAGAAATTACAACTGATACCCTGAAAATACAAAATATCATCTATGAACGAATACTATAAAAACCTCCATGCACATAAACTTGAAAATGTAGAGGAAATGGACAAATTCTTAGAAATACACAGCTTCCCTAGGCTCAATCAGGAAGAAACAGAACACCTGAACAGACCAATATCAGGTACCAAAATTGAAGCAACAATAAAAAACCTTCCTAAAAAGAAAAGTCCTGAACCAGATGGTTTCACACTCAAATGTTACCAAACCTAAAAAGAAGAACTGGTCCCTATCCTGCAGAAATTATTCCACAACATCAAGAAGGAAGGAATCTTCCCCAACACATTTTGTGAAGCCAACATCACCCTGATGCCCAAACCAGGAAAGGATACAACAAAAAAAGGAAAACTACAGACCAATATCCTCATGAATATAGATGCAAAAATTCTCAATAAAATTGTAGCAAACCAAATTCAGGTGCTTATCAAAAAAATAATCCATCACAACCAAATGGGCTTCATCCCAGGGATGCAGAGATGGTTCAATGTATGCAAATCAATAAATGTAATTCACCACATAAATAGAAGAAAAAAAAGACCGTATGATCCTCTCAATAGATACAGAAAAAGCATTCAACAAAATTTAGCACCGTTTTATGATAAGAATGCTTAACAAAATAGGAATAGACAGAACTTACCCCATAATGATAAAAGCCTTATAAGAAAAACCCACAGCCAACATCATAACTGAATGGGGAAAAATTGAAAGCATTCTTGCTTAGAACTAGAAGGAGGCAAAGTTGCCCTCTATCACCACTTCTGTTCAACATAGTGCTGGAAGTCCTAGCCAGAGCAATCAGACAAGAGAAGGAAATCAAGGGCATCCAAATGGGGGATGAAAAGGTCAAACTATTGCTCTTTGCTGATGATATGATCTTATATCTAGAAAACCCCAGAGATTCTACATTAGACTACTGGAATTGATAAATAAATTCAGCAAATCTCAGGTTATAAAATCAATGTACATAAATCAATAGCCTTCCTATACAGTAACAACAGTCAAACTGAGAACCAAATCAAAGAGACTCAATACCTTTCACAATAGCAACAAATAAAATAAAATACATAGGAATATATTTAACTAAGGAGGTAAAAGACCTCTACAGGGAGAACTACTAAACACTGAGGAAGGAAAGAGCAGAGGATATAAACAGGTGGAAACCATACCATTCTCATGGGTTGGCAGAATCAACATGGTTAAAGTGTCTACATACTATCCAATGTGATCTACAGATTCAATGCAATCCCCATCACAATACCAACATCCTTTTTCGCAGATCTAGAAAAAATAATTCTATGCTTCATATGGAACCAAAGAAGACACCATATACTAAAAGCAATCTTCAGCAAAAAGAACAAATTGTGAGGCATCAATTTACCAGACCTCAGTAACTAAAAAGGCATGGTACTAGCATAAGAACAGAGACATAGACCAATGGAACAGAACTGAGAACACAGATATAAAACCATCCTCACATAGCCATTTAGTCTTTGACAAAGAAGGCAAAAAAATACATTGGGGAAAAGAATCCTTATTGAATAAATAGTGCTGGGAAAGTTGGATAGCCACATGTAGAAGACTGAAAGAGGATCTGCAACTTTCACCTCTCACAAAAATCAACTCATAGTGGATAACAGACTTAAACCTAGGGCACGAAAGCATAAGAATTGTAGAAGAAAATGTTGAAAAAACTCTTATAGACATTGGCCTAGGCATAGAATTTATGGATAAGACCCCAAAGACAATCACAGCAACAACAAAAATAAATAAATGGGACCTGATCAAGCAAGCTATCACTACAGCAAACAGACGACCTACAGAATGGGAGAATATATTTGCATGTTACACATCCAATAAAGGGCTGATAACTAAAATCTATATAGAACTCTAAAAGCACCAAGAAAAAAATCAAACAACCTCATTCAAAATTGAGCAAAGAACATGAACAGAAACTTTTCAAATGAAGACACACTAATGGCCAAGAAACATGAAAAAATGCTCAACATCTCTAATCATCATGGAAATGCAAATCAAAACCACAATGAGGTATCACTTAACGCTAGTGGGAATGGCCCTTATCAAAAAAGTCCCAAAACAATAAATGTTGGCATGGACATAGAGTGATAGGAACACTCCTACACTGCTGGTGGGACTGCAAACTAGTACAACCTCTGTGGAAAGCAATATGGAGATACCTCAAAGAGCTACAAGTAGAACTACCATTTGATCCAGCAATCCCATTACTGGGCATCTATCCAAAGGAAAAAAAAAAGATATTCTATAAAAAAGACATCTGCTCTTGAATGTTTATAGCAGCACAAGTCACAATTGCAAAGATGTGGAAACAAGCCAAGTGTCCATCAATATATGAGTGGATTAATAAAATGTGATATATGCATATCATGGAGTTCTAGTCAGCCACAAACATCAATGGTGAACCAGCACCTCTTATATTATCCTGGATAGAGCTGGAACCCATTCTACTAAATGAAGTATCCCAAGAATGAAAAAATAAGCACCACATGTACTTGCCATCAAATTGCTAGTAATTCATCAACATTTATGTGCACATATATTAGTAACATTCATAAGGTGTCTGTCAGGCAGGTGAAAGCGTGGAGGAGGGGGTGGGTATATTCACACCTAATGGGTGCAGTGCGCACAGTATGTGGAATGGACACACTTGAAGCTCTGACTTGGGTGGGGCAAAGGCAATATATGTAACCTAAACATTTGTACCCCTGTAATATGCTAAATATAAATAAATAATACATAAATAAATAAAACAAATGAATAAACAAAACAATCACTGTGGTTGGACAACGGGTGAAAGACTTGAGCAGACACGTCAGTCCCGCGGGCGCACAGGTGGTGAGTGAGCACACGTACGGACAGAAGCATCTCCACCTCTCAGGGAAACGCAAATTAAAGCCACAGTGAGGTATCACCTATCAGAATGGCTAATGTCTATAATTATCTAACTGCAAATGTCAATTAAGATTAAATCAGATTAGTTCCTGTAACTACCAAAATGAGATTTATAGCCGAAACGTGGAAAACCTTGTAAGGGGTAGTCCGGATTGGAGGACGGAGGAGAGAGGGTGCGGCGGAGGGAGGTGCAGTTGTCTTCCTCCTGCTGCAAGACTCTGGGTCGTAGGGATTCACCACTCAGCTGCAGGGGACTGGCCTCAAGGGTCTCACTCTTTTTGTGTCAGAACTGGCCAAGGTTCCCTAAGTGTTTGGCCCGATCACGAGGTGGAGAGACCTCTACTTTAGTTGAGACTCGTGCCAAGTTATTAAGGGCCTTTATCTGGAAGGTGGCCGTGTATTGCTTTTCAGAGAAACACCCACAGTCAAAAGTTTTCAGGTCTTTGCCGTGTTGTCAAGAGCCCTACCTTGAACAAGATGTCCTAGGCACAGGTGAAGACAGTGATCTGGAAAGAAGCAGCCAAGGCCAGCTCTCGCTATGAGGTCTCTGTGGGGCTCTACCTACCCGTTGCTTGGTTGTCCTGCACCTTCAGGCCTACAGGCTGAGAACGGACTGCAGGGAGACAGCCAGCTCATGAGCACTCACACACTGGCCTTTGTGTCACACATGTGTCTCCAAACACAGATTCTCATGGGAACTGAAAAGGAAGACATGACTAAGTCCAAGTTAAATTGGATATAGGTATTTTCTAACACCTTATAAATAACATTAAGGAAATACTTCAAGCCACAAAACAAATTTACCAGCTATAGGGGAGTATTTCCTTTCAACTACCATTTTCCTTTTCTATTATTAGTTATGACATACAAAGATAATTCCAATACTTTATTTTTATAAGGTGGTTGGTTTACCCAAATGTAAAGGTGTCTCATTCAGCATATTTTATCAAACGAAACACGAAAAGTATGCAATGTTTGCACAGAATAGACCCGCAGTCTGTGGGAGACGTTTCTTCAGTTTAGGACCTGGCTGTTAATTTTTCTCCTCAATCTTTCCTCATTAATTTCTTATTTATTGTACCAATGTCTACCTAATAATTTCCCACAGATGTACAAAATGGACTTAGTATCGTCATTATTGAGGAAAATGGCAATGTTGGAGTAGATCTCTCATTCCACTCATTGGAAGCGTATCCAGTCGCGGCAATTGTGGGCCTTTGCTCCCCTGTCCCAGAGAGGACAGCACATCGGAAGAGAAACTGAGTGGCCTCGCTGGCTACTTGTGTTGAGATCTACAGTGGTGCTGCCCTGGCTACTCTGGTGACCCTGCCTCCAGTCCCAGGACACTTTTGCAGATGATTGAACGAGCCAGAAAGCATTTGTCTGTAGAAGCCAGTGGTCCCGTCTGCAGCCCTGAGCCACGCTCGGCACTGCCTCTCCCCCTACCTGGGCACGGCCTGCATCGTGCCTCCCTCCTTTATTGCAACCCAGCTTGCTTCACTGGGAGAAGTTATACTGTTTCTTTGAATCTTCCTAGTAGCAACCCAGAATTCCCAACACTGGAATTTTATATAAAAACCTGCACCTAAAATCTTACATTTTGTGCAATTAATTTAGCATACACTTAACTTAGTCTCTTAGAAAAATATTCTGGTGTTCTTGCACCTTAAATGGCAATTGTAGTTTTTAAATAGAAGCTTCTTTCAAGGAATTTTCAGTGACCATGTGGATGTGACCGTTTGAATGTCAGGGAGCCCTTCCAAATGGCTTTGACGTCCCATCAGGCTCACGGGTACCTGCTGAGCCCTAATAACGTATCAGTGTTCTTGTTTGCAGTCAAAGGGGGAAGAACCAATGTCAGGATGTCAGAATCCACAGTTAAACGCCTGCTCCATTTCTCCACACTTAGGAACACTACATTTTTTCAACGTTGAACAAAATTAAGTCATAGAAGCAGATTGAACAAGAGGTGAATTGTTTTGCAGAATAAGCTAATGAGACTAGTTGTCTTGTGCACCCTGAGATATGCATGCTGCTTTTCTTTCTCAGAATTTTAAACAGTTCCACCTTGTTTCTCCCCCGAGGGGCTCAGTTGTGTGGCTCAGGACCACAGAGCTTCTTTCCGCACACCCTTTCTCGAGTGCTTCCTGCCACTTGTTGCAGGTGCTGTCCAGCTCTGGTTTAGTCAGCACACTTTTCAACTGCAAGCTAACAAATAAAAATATTTAAAGAAAATGTCATTCCAAGTCCTTTTCAGTTCTTTTTTTTTAAAAGGAGAGAGAGAGAGAAGAGTGAGAAGGAGATTCATAAGACTCTGCAAAATAGTTTCCTCTCATACATTGGAGATCTAGGCTTTGATAATGAAACATGGAGGGCCCCTTCCAGTCTCCTGACACCCTCCCTCTGCCTGTGGCGTCCTCGGCCATTCCTCTCGTGTGTCTTTGAGATGTTGCCCTTTGGCTTCTAATTATCCTCTTGCAGCTATTCCAATTCAGACTATGCTGGCATGTACAACTGACGTGAGCCTTCGAACTGAACTGAATATACAGTCACAATTCCATGAGAAAAGTTATTATAATTGTGTGGTGATGATTCTTAAGAAATACAAGAGGAAAGATTAATAAAATCCCAAAAAAGGAAAAATAAATGTTCAAGTCCCTACCAATTCCAAACTGGTATATTTCAGTGTATTATTCATACAAACCTAGATTCTCTCAAAATCAAATTTAAATTTCCATCACTTTATTCCTCTTGATGCTTGGAGAGGAATCTTCCAGCACGTCTGGACACGGGTGGAAGGAGGGAGTGTCTGCAGCCCAGAGGGACATGGAGTGATAGGATTCTCTTTTTAAGTTAAGAGGAAAGTAACACTGATGGAAAATGACTTCAGCTGAGTATGAAATGGCAGCACAGAGATCCAACTTCTTTATCAGGAACCAGGGTAAAAATGTTTATAAAACAGTGTCCTTCATTTTGGTTGGGTGTAGGATGGCTATGCCTGCAGTAAAGCAAAAAGAAAAAAATGTTAATAATGAGAAAGTAAAAACAAAAATTAAAATTAGCAAACAGGTTCACAGGGCCCTAAATGTGTGTTGCTATTTTCAGAGCGGAGTGGGGACCTGCGAGAGCTGTTCGGGCAGAATGCGGGCTTTAGTCGGGGCGGTACTGGCCCCGCCGTGCTCTCCCGTTCCTGCTGTGTGCCCTGGACGTGCCAGGCCTGTGATTACAACATCGGCCCCAAAATAAAACACTGCAGGGGAAGCACAAGGAAAGGCACGCTATGCAAACAATACTGAGGGAGGAAAACATCAGTTCAACAACCTCACTGCCCAGCTTGTGCCAAGCACGCTCCAGGCTCCAGAGGACCAAGAGAAGCGACGCTCGCCGCCTGGCATAGGAAAGCCCCTTAGTCAGGGTTGAATCCCAAGTAGCCCCCAGGGATTATGACTGGGTCCCTGGATTGGTCCCTAGGAAAGAATCAGCTCGGGGACTTGCTCAGACATCCTCAGTGCTGAATATCATATTCTTTCTCTTGCACTTTCTAAAACAGAAACTAAAAGGAACTTGTAGCTTCAAGAAATAGATGCACAAATTTCTCTCAGACGAATCCGAGGGAGTTTCCCCACAGCCCTGGAGGTGGGCACGGGCCGAGCAGCGCGCCAGCCCTCCGTCCCCCGGCGCCGGGGAGGCTGCGGACAGCGGGCGCACCTGTGGTCTGTGGTCCTCTCCCAGACACAGTTCATAGTTTTTGGCAGTCACCTTTTCCCCAAGAGGCTCAGAAGAAAGTGATGCCACCTCAGGTCAGTGGTGGCAGGTGCTATCTCATGCACTGTAGGGTGCCACCGTCAGTGTGACGACCCTAAATGCCTCTGGACAATGCCAAGCATGTCCGGGGCAGACTGCCTGGTGGAGAAGCCCTGGCCCAGGTGCGAGCATATGGCCTTCCCTAGCAGACACCGCCCCAATGGGCACCATGGGGACTCGCCTCTCCGTCCCCACCCCATCTGAGGTGAAGAAGCTGCTGCAGCTCCTGGGGCCACAGGCAGCCACCTGCCACTCCAAACCTGCCAGCCCACCCTACAGGGCAGCAACACCAACACAGCAAAGCAGGCAAACGAAACGACCCGGGGGACACTTGGTGACGTTGTCCAGTCTCTTAGGTTCTTGTTAGATGAGATGATGACATTTCTTGTTGAAGCCAGTCTGAATGACGGTGTCAGCCAGATGTGTCTACAGTGTGGTCAGTCACACTGTATTGTAACAATGGTTATTTCTGGGTTTGAAAAAAGTTCCCTGCTTATGTAAGATATTAACACTAGGGGAATCTAGGTGAAGGGTTTACAGTTACTCTTTATACTTTTTTTGGTAAATTTTCCATAAATCTGAAATTAATCCAAAGTTAAAAGTTTGAAAAATATAAAAGTTTTAAAATTAAAAAGTATGTTACATAATGACACCTGCGCAAAATTTTCCAGCTGTGCTTCGTTTCATGCGGTATCAGTGCCCAACCCCTGGCAACCTTCCCGAGGCCTCCTGGGATATGGCCTTTGTGTCCTTTCTGACCTCACCTGCCACTCTACCCCTGACACGTGCTGCTACCCCAACAGCCAGGCATGTGCCCGCCTCAGGGCCTTTGCTCCCGACACCACGCCCCGGATGCTCACGCTGCTCCCTGTCCCAGTGTCCTGAGATCTGCACGTCAGGGCGTCTTCTCCGAGAGGCTGCCTGGCCAGTGCTTGGAAGACAGCACCCCAACCCAGACTGCCTGCCCCTCTCAGCCTCGCCATGCTCTATGGCACTTGTCACTGTCTAATAGTGTATATTTTCCTTGTCATCACAACTATTGTCTGTCTCACCCCCTAGAATGGCAGCTCTGAGAGGCCAGTTCTGTATGTCTTGCTCACTGCTACCCAGAAGCTAGAATGGTGCCTGGCACTTAGAAGCCATATTTGTTGAATGAATGAATGAATATATGTGTAGTATTTCTTTTAACTAAACTTGTCATCACAATCCTGTGATAAAAGTAGCAATCCTACATTTAACACATGTCTGGAAATTCTGGGAAAAAGGAACATCACCTGCCTACAGTCCAGGAAATTAACTCTTCAAAGGAATTCAAGCAAAAACCTCTTCTGGAAGTTCAATGTGCTGACGAGGCCCTTCCAAACATATAGTCTAAACCCTTGTGTGCAGGCCGGTTAGTTGGATTCTCCTCTTTCATTTTTGGTTCTCAATATACGTATCTCTAAGGTGAGTATATGGAATTTCGATTCTAAGATGGAAAGATACATGATCTCTTGGTAAATTATTACTGTATAGACTCTGGTACAGGATGAAATCTGATCTAATTCCTTTAAAAGAAAATCACAAAGCCAACCCAAAAGTCATGCAGACAGAAGCTGGATTCTCCTGAATTCTGCAAATGAAACATGATAAAGTGAACAATGTGTGCTGAAGACCAGGCGGCAGACAGATGTGTTCTAGTCCGCATGTCTTGGCCTGTCCTCCTCCTTCTCTGGCTGCAGCTCTGTCCTCCAGCCCCCGTCCTGCAGCTGCCGAGGACGCCACCATGCAGCTCCTCCACCCTCCCTTCCCTCTACTGCAGCGCTACCTGGCATCTTTCAGTCTTGCATTCCTGTCCCACCCCTGGCCAGCCGCGTGGGCTTCAGCAAAGCATGAAATGCTGCATCCCTCTGCATTTGCAGTAAATGGCGTGGCGTCTCACAGACTGGCAGGCCAGTGCCGAAACTGCAAACTGCAAAGAACAGGGTTCCCATCATTCCTGGCTCGTGTCTCCATCCTTCTCTGTGTTGTTCTGTCCTCCTCGGACTGAACGTTCTCCTTTTTTGGTTCCCCCTCTCCTGCGTGCAGCTCAACCAACCCTGACTTCTAATTCGAACACGAGCTGTTATGCCTAGATGTCAGCAGAAGCAAGCAAACAAGAGGACAAAGAGATGGTAGAAGTATGATCTGTCTTACCTACATTTAAATTCTGGAGATGAAACCACATTATTAACCAGGCATGGCAGCAGGGCCAGAAAGCAATGGTCTGGCACATTTCAGCGTCACGGCAGAGTCCACACGCGAGGTCCCTTCTTCACCACTGTGATGGTGGCTCGGGCATGCCATCTTCTCCCTCACAGAAAGGAAGTTAGGAGACAAGACACGGATGTGTCTGCAGGCCTCCAGGACAGAGTTAAAACTCCGAGTCTCCAGGTTCCACATCTGCGTGTCACGAGCTCCTGTCGCTTCTAGCCTGAGCAGCTGGGAGCCAGTTCATGACAAGCAACCCCGGAGAACTGGACCCAGCTCAGAGCTGGATCTTAGCAAAAGTCGCTGCTCAGTCTCTCTTCCCAGAAACCCAAAGAGTCCTGCCCACTTGTCTTGTGCCAGGACAGGCTCTACCTGGGGCTACCGCACAGCCTGCCATGCATTTCTCTTCACCCTGGGTACAAAATCAGATCCGCTTCTGTGTGTTGCATCCATCTTTGAAACTTCTTTTCCATCTTCTCCGTGTCCCTTCCGTGTCCCCTCGCTGACTTGCATGCATGCGTGTTCCCCCCAGCCCTGGTTAGGCAAGCAGCGTTGTCCCCTCATGAGGTGGAGTGCCGGGACGTCAGGCGGACCTGAGATCACTGTTTCATGTGAAGCGTCCTTCAAAGCACGGTGCCATTAACTCCCCTGCTGCGTCCCCACCCAGAGGAAAAGCTCCGTCCTCAGCCTGCGCGCTCAGAAAGGGAATGTGTGGCCTGCACCTGAGAAGGCGTCGTCCTGCCGGAGCCTACCCAGGTACGGACCTCTCAGGATGACTTTTTATTCCCCACGCAGGCGCCCCTGCATTGCGTGCGCTTCTTTCTGAGCTGCGTGGAGAGCGCCGTGCATTCAGCTAGAGGGGAGGGAGGGCGAGGCCGGCAACCGCACCGCGGCGGCGGCGGGGAGAGGGCAGCTGCCCGGGCGCCCGCGCCTTAGGCGAGGCGGTGCCAGCTCTCTCCATCATCAGGGACATCTCAATGACACCTCTTTTTCTTTGCTTAAAAATGCTCAAATAGGTTTATTTTCTTGTGTCACAATACCTTTCACACGCATTCCTGTGCAAAATATACTCAACACTTTCCTGTGAAATGGTTCGACAGCACTGGCTTGACAAGCTTGTTTACCCGAACGCTACCCGTCAGCAGCCGATGAAAGACGGGGAAGCATCAGGATCTGTTCTCACCGCTCTTCCCTTGTTTTCATTTTTCAGTCTCAAATTCTGGCTCTTCCAGACCCATTTATTCTTAACACTTCTGAAATCAAGAATCCCAGGAAATCATAGGCTGCATTTGCGGGAGTGACAAGTAGGAGACCAACTGTCCCACCCCGCCGCCCTGTGATCAGCGATGACCAAGGGACTCTTCTCAGGATGCGCGTCCCTCCCCGGCACCATCCGCCCTGTGGCGGGCTTAGCTCCGCGTCTCCTGGGGTCCCACCGCAGGGACCGGCTTGGGCCCGCCCTGCTCCCCTCTGAAACTGGGCCTTCACCTCAGGGCCGCTCTGGGGCGGCAGCCAGGGCACACCATGCTTACTGGGTGTTGGTCTGCCTTTGCTTTGTTGTTGTTGTTGTTAATGAGGCGCTACCACCTTCACCGAGCTGCTCTCCGGACAGCGCGGGCCCCTGCGCCTTCCGCAGGGAAGGAAGCGCTGCCCCAAATTCTCGGAGGGCGCTGGGGGTCCGGCCTGCTGGGCGTGCGCTCAGCGGTTGATAAAGAAGCAGTGGCTTAGGCGGGACTGCCGGGGACTGCCCGGGACTGCCGGGGACTGCCTGCTCTTTGGCTGCTGGAGGTGGGCGTCTCACGCGCACAGCAGTCGCTCAGGTCCTGGGGACCAGCTGACGTTGGGCGCCGGCAGCTGCTTCCACCCGGGCCTTTAGGAGCAAATTCATTTAACTCCTTTTCTTCAGAAAATGTTTTCCAAGTTTTTAATTTATTTCCTGAAGAGAGAACCCTCTTTACAGTTAACCTTTTGAAACATGCATAAAAAATTAAAAACAGGCTTTTCCCCACAACGATCATTGCTTAATATACTTTTTTCTACTTTTAAAATTTTCTATCTTATAACGAAAGGTGATTATGGAGGTGATCGTGGTGACAAATGAGAACGCTGCCCCAGGTTTGAGCAGACGACCTAGAAGGACCCAGTGGAACCCCCAGCCCAGGTAGCTCCGCTGGCATCGCGCAAAACCTTGTGGCCTTCCTGCTCCACCGTGCCGCCGCCGGCATCGCCTCTCCCAGGGTGGGTTTCTGGGTGTCCCTGCTAATACTGCCTTCCCTTCCTACTGGCGTCCTTCTCTGTGAATTCTCTTGCGAACATTCCGTCCTTGCGCTTCGTGAGCCACAGCAGAGCGGCACTGTTGACGGGAAGCGCTGGAAGCCTTCAAAAGTCACACTGAGGTGCATTCCATCAATCCTCCTGCATGGTTCAAAGGAGCTAGAAGTTGAAAAACAGCTTTTGAAAAAGTAATGGCCCTGGTAGAACACAGAATGAGCAACCAGGAGGCTGGCAGCAGCTGTGGGAGGATAAAAGGTATTTCTGCAACACCTTCGGCGGGGCCCAAGGACAGGCGGTCCCTGAGTCGACATCATGTGCGAACTCCAGCGCCAGGCCCTGCGTGTGTTCGGGGTGCACGGGCTTCCACAGCCTGAGCCCTCAGCCCTCCCCCCCATATCCCCCGGAACTCACAGAGACCCGAAGAAAGTTCTCCTAGACTGCGTGGGCTCACGTACAGCTCCCTGAATATAAACTCCTGCCTTGTGCAGGAGAGGAAAAGGGAAAAATGATGCCCCTTCCCTTTGTTTAACTAATTCACTACCAATAAGTTCCAGTAAATACAAAGCAGACTCAAAGTATAGAAAATGTTGAAAGGATACTGCTTAGAGGGCACAATCACCTTTGCGACTATATTCTGGAGAAGATAAACACAAACTTGAATTTGGAAGGAAGGCCTAAGGCAGAGAGGCACTGCCAAGGCTCCGGGGGGAGACCTCCCAGGCACGGGCACCACTGCCACCAGGCCAGCCCTGTCCCTCCCAGGCCCCAGTGCCATCACCCGCTTTGGCCGAGCCCAGAGCCATGGTCCCCACGCTGCCCTGCCACACCCTGCATCCTCCGCGCCCACCTCCAGAGCTCCCTTGAGGGCGCTGGTCCATTGTTGCCGCCGAGGTGCCCAGCCCCAGCCCCTGTCATTCTCCTGGGTCTGGTTCTGCCTCTGAAAACCGCCTTCCCTCCGCTGCTGCCTGGAGCCTGGTCCTGTCCTTTCCGCAGCCAGGGGCCTGACTCTGGACCCCAGCTCCGCCTACAGTGTGCGCAAGTTCTGTCTCCCCCCTGCCATCTGCGGAATGGGGCTGACATAAATCTAACTGGACCCCGTGGGATCAAATGGGTTGCGCATAAAATCCGGAGAATGGAGGCTTTGGGCAAAAGTTCCTTCCCCCTTTTCTTCTGCCCATCCCAATCCCGTCCTCCAGGCCGGGCCAGCTCTCCTGCTTGCTGCTTCACCGCCTTCCCTCCGAGGACACTCATCCCACCTGTCACAGCGCAGCCGGCCCGAGGGCCACCGCAAGAAAGTGCAGGCGTAACTGCAGAGCCACGGGAGGAACACGGGGACGAGGTCTGGTCGGAGCTGTGACTGAGCCAAGGCCCTTCCTCTGTAAAGTGCCTCTGGCGACAGCTGCCCTTCTCTCCCAGAGCTAGCATGGAGACAGGAGAACACACGCGAGCCAGGACGCACATCGTACGTACGTCGCGAGCGCCGGGCTTACTTTCTGACTGGCCTTGCGCGAGGCCCAAGCCAGGCTGGGCGCAGGAGCATGGGGGAGGTGGAGGTGCTGCCCAGGGCTGTGTGGCTCCAGAGCCCATGCCCCAACCCCACGGGGGCTTGGGGACAGTGGCCTTCCCTGGATGACTCATGCGGGTATCCGGCCCTGTGCAGCGGGCCATCACCAGGACAGATTTGGGGACAAGGCCGGGTGGTTTCTTCCAGGCTGCAGCCAGGATCACCTCCAGCTCTCTGGCTTCTGCCGCGACCTCTAACCTCACCTTGAGCGCTTATCTCTGTGCCACTGTCTCCTCCTTAAAGGCTAAATGAAGCGTTGCGCTCCACTCACATGCACCTGTCGGGGGGGTCAGCTCTGCTTGACCCCCAACAGTGCCTCGCTGCTGCAGTTCTTTAGAGTAATCGGCAGTCTTCCATCCCTTTGGCACTTGGAAACTCACACAGAGAAAAGAAAGTGCAGCGCTGCTCATTTAAAAGTGAATGCTATTTCTGCCATCCCAAGCTGTTTCCTTTAAAAAACAGATCAATAACCTGAAAGAACAGGTTGCACCTGGCACCTCTGGCCTCTGCGTGCTCCAAACAGCAGGTGCAGCGAGAGAGGGTCAAAAGGCCCCAGCCTGCCCATCCCCCGCCTGGCTCCCCTAGCCAGGGCCCCGTCCACCTGCCCCATGTGCCCTGGCTGGTGCCCCGCCCACCCGTCACATGTCACATGTCCATCCCTCCCTCCCATCTGCTCTACCACCTGCTGTGGGTCTGTGACCCCTTCCTGTCGGACACCCACCTGTCAGTTCCTGACTGTCCCTTCTGTTCTCTCTTCTCTCACTAGGTCACGGCCAGAATCATTTTCACGCCGGGCTGACTCATCTGTCCCACTTTCTGGCAGTCCCACCCTGGCGGGCTCTGCTGGGAAGCGGTTTCCTCCCAGGGCCCTCTGGCCCCCTGGAGCGCCCTGCGCCGTGGCTCACCGGGACTGCTCTTGCTGTGCTGCCCGACGCGGACTTGGTGCCACTGGGGAATCCGCCGCCTCCTTGCGCTGGAGCTTCCCGGCCAGCTGTTCCCCCATCCGCTCAGAGCCCAGAGCCTGTTCACAGGAATTCTCTCCCCGTCCCAGTGTCTAATCCCAAAAGTCAGGGCCGCAGCTCAGACTCAAAGTCCAAACCACTGGATATTTGATGTTCTGTGAAAAAAAAGAGAAAATGTAAAAGTTTTAGAGTTGTAGGATGTCAACCTGCCTGGGCACACCATGTTCTCAGGGTTTTCGGAGTGGGGTCTGGACCTCCCAGTGTTCACCCGCAGGTGCTGAGAGCAGCCCCACCGGGAAGCGGGTGGGGGAGTCGGGCTCCTGCTCCGTGAGGAAGGAGGGAGGGAGCCGGCCGCTCTGCCCCGCGAGCAGGAGCGAGCGAGGAGGGTCAGCTAAGTAACGAGGGTTGGATACAGGGCTAGGGTTATTCCAAAGTAAAATACATACATTTCAGGAGATTGCCCATTTCCAGTGCAATTTAGAGCAGAAAATATTAGTATATGGAAACATTCAATTTGCTGACATAATAATGCTAAATGATATTTCTATACTCTGTGAAAAAAATAACCCACGCAATCAGGAGCTCGCTTCTTTGGCGTCGTTGATGAAAAGTGAGCATCTGACTCCATCCCAGTTGCACACTTCCCCACGGCTCGTGCGTGAAGATGTAGAGGCTGTCCGTGGCCCCCACATGCCCGTCTGGATGCTCTCGGGCATCCCGCTCTCTGTCACCGGGGCTCAGCAGCAGGGTCACAGGAGCGTCACCAGGCAGCACAGCTCTGAGGAGACCCTGAAGATGTCCCCTGTGTGCTGCACAAACCGAATGCTTCTCAGGAATGAAGGCACCTGCCAACAAAGTTGGTCACGTTAGCAACCTGCCCAGAGTCACCCCACGACTGTCGTTCTATGGGCTTGCGGAAGACAAAGGTAGTCAACCACAGGACACAGGACGTGACTGGCTGCCCTCACGCCACACGGTGAGCCCGACACTCACCAGCCTGTGACTCTGTCCCCGTGTGCAGCCCGCAGGCCCCAAACAGCTCACAGTGGCTGTAGCGCCACTGCCGCGAGGAAGCAGCAGGCCTTCAGCTGGGTGAAAGAATGCTCTGGAATGTACGTAACAGAGCAACAGCTGGAAAAGTCATTGAAATATAATACCACTCCCAAAATAGTCATATTTTATTGTTTGAGACTTATAAATGGTTAAAGAAATGGAATCCACCTTCGGGAAATAATGTCTCTATGTCTCATCATATCCCATTTCCCCCCAAAGACGAGAACAGACTGCGCTGTGCCGGTGAACGAGCCGCGGGCGCTGGGCCGCCCGGGCCTCCGCTCCAGGCTGCGGGGCGACCAGCCCTCCAGCCCTCTCGGCTCCTCGAGGGACAGTCTGTCACTGGCCTTCAGAGGGCTGTGGGAAGGCGGGGCACGCAGTGCGGCTCCGGGAAGGACGCCGGTGACGGGAGAGGGCCTCTGCCCGCCGCGCGGGCTGCGCTGTGGGACGCCGCCCTGGCGAGGCCCCCGGCAGGGCAGGAGCTCTGCGGCCTGAAGGAGTCCACGGCCTCCCTGCTCTCAGGCTGCCTTCATACTCCTCTGCTATTTTAGGGAAAAAAACTGAGTTCATTATAAATGAATTAATCCATTCCTTCTTTTGTGTATTCATTCGACAAGTACTTACTGAGTTCCTATCATGTGCCGTGCACTTAGCCAGGTACTGGCACAAACACAATGAACAAAAATACACAGAACTAGTCTCTTGCAATCAAGTAGGACCAAAAAAAAATCACTTTCCAAATGACCCAGATAATTATTTGCTTATACATATGGTGAGTGTTCTGAGGAAAATAAAATGTGTTGCGAATGTATGAGGGTTCTCACCTAGCTTGGGAGGTTTGGGAATGGCGTCCCGGGAGGGAGGAATGGCTTCCTCTCTCTTAAAGGAGACTTGGAGGGGGAGGAGAAGGAGGAGGAGGAGGAGGAAGAGGGCAGGAGGAGAGGTCGACCAGGCCAGGAGGCGGGGGTGGGGCGTGGGGCGAGGTGGGAAGTCAGAATACACTCCGGGCAGAGAGGGAAGCATCACAAAGACCTGGAGACAGGCCCAAAGATGAGCACAGTCGAGGCCGTGTGGCTGACAGGGCCATTGGGCACAACTGGGAAAGAGCCCTGCACAACACACATTGTCTACACTGGGACTGGCACCCTGCTGTGCAGCATGGAGTTCAGTAAAGTGGTGTGACCAGATTATGTAGAGCCTTTGCGCCATCAGGAATGTGTTTAGCTTTGAGGAAGGAAACCCCAAGGACTGGTGGCGAGAACAAGTGTGAGCTGATGTCTCGCAGTCTCTGGGGCATGCTGTCCAGGGCTGGTCCAACAATGCCACCCCAAAACAACTGCTCCTTCTGCTCTGCCATCATGGGCACACTGGTGTCTCTCCACGGTGTCGAGAGGGCTCATACCACCCTAGGCAATTCCTCATTCCAGGCAAGTACGGGGGCAAAGGGGACCAGGAGAAAGGGTCCATGCAGCCAAGCCCACCCCTTTTTTCTCAGGAAACCATGAGTTTGGGGAAGCAATGTTCAGGGAAAGCACCCAAGAAGAAAGACCTGTGGTCTCAGCCAATCGGCAGTGCCACGACCTCCTTGGCCATGTTAGAGATCTGGGGTTTTAAGTTGTACAGATGACAAACCATTGTTCAGTAATTCAACTCTCATGCAAATCTTCTTAGTCCCATGTTTCCATTAAACATATAAGTGTCTTAGAGATGATTAGCATGGTGATGGCCGCATGTTCTGCTCCCACTCTGGTCAGTGGTGTTTTCCTTGAGGTCACGCTGGGAGAAACTAAGTCTCCTTTGTCTTTGTGCCGCTGCATCTAGGACTCAGCAAACGTGTCCTGTTCGCAGGACCAAGACATATCTGCAGCCAACGTGTGCCAGGTGCAGTTCTAGGTGCAGGTGTCCACTGCTGACTCCTTTCTTCAGGAACTGCTTGGGGGGACCCATCACTTTCACAAACAAGGAAACTTACTCACCTCTTTCAAACTGGCAGCTGTCTGGTTAGAAGTTCTCTACGGAAATGGTGCCAGAGAGGGAAGAAGTTCCTCCCACACCTGGGGGGAGGGGCGCGGCGTGGGCGGAGAGCACACTGCCTCCTTCCCATGCTCTTAGAATAGGGCTTAATGGAAACTAAGCCCACATTTCTGCCAAAGCGGACAGTCTCATTTTTGTTAGTCTGATAAACAGAGACATACTATGGACTTGTCATAATTATTTTTCTTCTTTTCCACAAGTAGCAAATTTTAAATTGGTTCAAGCTGGACATGTATTGTTAGGCACCGTGAGAAATCATACTCCCTAATATAAACAGGGGACATCAGGTCCCCACACCCTCCTTGCTCCTACCCCTTGATGGATGTGAAGAACCCCCCATGCAGCAAATCTCAGACTCCACCTGTGGACACTCACAGAGACGTGACAGACAGCTCAGCGTGGCCACAAGCTGCAGCCTGCGCAGGGGCGTGAGTGAAACTGGCTGAGTTTTCTTTTTAATAGTCTATAAAATGGAAGTATTATGTGTCTTGAGAAAATATGAAATTATACCAGAGTAGTGCAGTAGAAAGGCAGTCTCTAAACTCTTTGACCAATGTGCTTTACCATTCCCCAGATAATTTTTCTGTTTCCAATAAGATAGCAATTAAATGCCTGGTTAAGCTGAAAAGGTCAAGAATATGCAAGCTATACGTAAAATGAAAATTGCAAATCTACTAAGAGCTGGAATAAAGTCAGCCAAAAGCACCTATGAATTAGGTAAAAATGCTGAAACATCCAAGTCAGTAATCTCAACAAAAGAAACACATGAAATAAGTTTTTCTTTGCTGACATTAGTTGCTTTGGTACAAATAAATGAAAAACAAACTGATTTTTGCACACTTGGCAGTGATAGTAATAGAGATGACTGCCACGCCCACCATGCCGCTCCTGCCTTCCCCACCGCAGGCCCCCTCACATCTGGCAGCCTTTGCTTGGCTCCGCGGGCGGGTGACTTGCACATCACGTGGCTGGTCCCTAGGGAGGCTGTTCTTGAACGTGGTTCTTTCCACTTCAAAAACCACACCATAATACAATTTATTAAAAACATAAATATTTCCTTCCAGGTTTATTTCTCAAATAGTATCAATATTTCAATAATTGATAATAAAGTAATAATAATACATGGACAATAACAATTCTATGATAAGGAAATTTGATTGCTTCTACTGAAAATAAGAATGCCATTGTCATTCTTTCATGTCATTCTTTCATTTCAAGTCTTTCATAAGCACACCATCCTTATGGAATTATCAATGGCATTTTAGTAGGAAAGTTACCTAAAATTGCAATGACATCATGTATCAACATTCTCCTTGATGCCTGTTCCTTTATTGATTAAACACAGATAGTAGAATCAAGTTGCTTTCCAAGAGTTCATCGAATCCCAAAGTGTGGATTTTTACACAGTGGGAATAAACAAACTTATTTCTCATTGGCAAAAATGTGTTGATTGTAATCATTTCTATTTTGATTAATATGATATGTTTTAGCCTAGTTATACTGATTTGAAATTCACGGTGTAAAACCACAATTACTTTTACACCAACCTAATAATTCATGAAACCCTAAAGCGCAGGATGGATTCTTTAGGCCATAGCTACATTTATGATCTGAAAATTTTCCCTCTACCACCAAATAATATCTACCCAGTCACAAGCTTTCCAATCCTGTTGAAGAATGAATTGGAGTAGACAAATTTGTCAAGAAACAACACAGCAATGCTTGAGAAATGCTAACTTAGTGTGTTAATAAAAGGTGGTGGTGGTGATGATGATGCTGATGAAGAATTGTCAGCAAGATTGCCAGATACTCTGCAAAGTACTTTTCATATATTAGTGTATTTAATTTTCACAACAGCCTCATGAGATTGGTACTATCATGACCCACATTTGAAGAAGGGTAAACTAAAGTTCTGGAAAAGTAAGTGACTTGCCCAGGCTTATCTCATAAGCAGTGATGCTGAAATTCACATTCAGTAGATAGAAAAATAGATAGAAGAATATTCAGGGACAAGAGAACAATGAGAAGTTAATAAAAAAAATTTCTCAACCCATAGCTGAGGGAAGGTGGTTGCTAGCCATCAAAATCCAGAGGTCATGAATTCAAGCCCTCATTCTGTAAGTATTAGCAAGTCCTCATGAACAGAATAATATTATTCAATGGCATTTGTCTGCAGTTTTCTTTGTTGGTACTGCCTTTGTTTTCGGTATCAGGGTAATACAGTATTAACTTCATAAAATGAATTGGGAAGTGTTCATTCTTCTATTTTCAGGAAAAGAATGTATAGAATTGTTAATTTTTTTTTGGTAGAATTTTGATAAAATTCTCAAGTTAAGCTACCTGGGTGGGCCTGGAGATTTCTTTTTTGAGAGATATTTAATTACAAATTGAACTTCCTTGATAGTCATAAGGCTAGTTAAAGCACCTATTTCTTGTCTATTGTGTTGTGGTAGTTCATGCATTTTAAGGAATTGGTACATTTCATCTAAGTTGTCAAATTTATATGTGTTGAGTTGTTTGGAATATTCTCATGTTATCTTTTTGATGACTGCAGGTCTGTAGAAATGGTCCATTTCATTCTTAGGAAAGAATACTCATATTAGTCATTTATGTTTTCCTTTTCTTGTCAATCTGACTTTGTTAAATTTATTGCTATTTTAAAAGAGCCAGCTTATTGTTTAACTGATTTTCTCTACTATTTTCCTGTGTCAAATGCATTAATTTCTGCTGTTATCTCTATTATATCCCTTTTCCTTGCTTTGAGTTTATTTTGCTCTTTTCTATCTAGTTTATCAGATGTGATTCTAGGTTATTAAGACTTTTCAGCTTTTCTAATGTAAGCATTTAGTACTATAAATTTTCCTCTCACCACTGCTTTAGCTGTGTCCAACAAATTTTGATATGTTGTATTTTCATTTTTACTTTGTTCAATGTATTTTTTATTTTCTTTCAGATGTTTTCTTTAACCTATAAATTATTTAGACATGTGTTGTTTAGTTTTCAAGTGTCTGGATATTCTCCTGATATCTCTCAGTTATTCCTTTCTATTTTGATTCCGTCATGGTTATGAACATACTCTGTATCATTTCAGCTTTTTAAATAATTCTTTAGATCCCTCCCTCTACAGGAATGTCTATTTTTTGGTATGTGTTTCATGGGTTTTTGGAAAAAAGTATGAATATTCTGCTATTACTCCATAAATATTGATTAGAGCTTGTTTTGAATTATTCTAAATTCTTGCTGATTTTCTATCTGATTATACTATCCAGTAAGGGGTGTTAAAATCTCTGACTATAATTGTGCATTTTCCTGCTTCTCTCTTCAGTTCTATCAGTTTTTGCTCCATGGTTTCTGTGTCTCTGTTGTTTGGTGCATACACAACTAGAATATATATGTCTTCATGGTGTATTAACTATTTCATCATAATATAAAAAGACCCCTCTGTCTCTGATATTCTTTGCTCTGAAGTCTGCTTTATCTAAAACTAATATAGCTGCTCCTCATTTCTTTTGATTAGCATTTTCATGATATATTCTTTCTATCATTTTACTTTCAACCTGTCTATATTGTTATATTTGAAGTGAGTTTTTTTATATACAGCATATATTTGGGTCATATTTTTTCATCTCCCTGCCTGTCAATTTCTCTTTTTTAATTGGTGTATTTAGACCAATTACCTATAATGCAATTATTATGTTAGTACTTAAGGCTGACATTTTATTTTCTTTTTCCATTTTTTTGCCTATTTTCTTTTTTTTGACTTGTCATAATATACTTTTCCAAGCCCATAGAATGTACAACACCAGAAGTAAACCCTAATACAAACTATGGACTCTGGGAGATGATGATGTGTCAGTGTAGGTTCATCAGCTGAACAAATGTGCCACTCTGTGTAGATAGTGGGGGTGGGGCAGGTTGTGTGTGTTTTGGGGCAGAATGCATATAGAAAATCTCTGGACCTTCCTCTCAATTTTGCTGTGAATTTAAAGCTATATATATATATATATATATATATATGTTATATATATATATAAGTTATATATATATAAATTAACTTATATAAATTAACTTTTATATATATATAAGTTTAAATTATATATATAAGTTTATACTTATATATATATAAGTTTAAATTAACTTATATATATATAAGTTAATTTAAAAAATCAGTTTAGCATTCTTGTGTGGGTCTGCTGGTGCCTCTTGGTAGGGGGAGTGGAGTCCTAGTTGTGGCACAAAGAGTCTGCTCCGCCTTCTGTGACCAGTTCCCTTGGGCTGACTGTGCTGGTCCACTCTGCTGTGTCCCTGTGGGGACAGGAATTTCAGGCTTGCTGGGACAAAGAGGCTTCCTGCCTGGAGCTTCTGTGATGGGACCCTCTGCCTTGGGAGTGGAGGACATTGCAGAGTACCACACCTCTCCTGCAGCCCCCATCACCCGTATTTCTGGGTGGAGAGGTAGTGAAGGAGCTGCTGCCCTGGTCCCACAAGGTCCTTGTTGGTGGTGCTATTGAGGAGCCCTGGTTCTCTCCAGGGAAGGATGGGCCCAGGAAGGCTGCCATCTGCGGTGGGTAGAGGGTCCAGAAGCCCTGTGTCCAGGCCTCCTGCTGGTCAGGCCACTGTGGACATCCTCCTGTCACTTTTATTCAAATCCAAGGTTCCCAAACTTGTTAGCCTTTCTCTTACTACCTTCCACTGTTTTCCTTTGGTTATTTCCAGAGTTTATAGTTGTACTTAATGGAAAAGAACAAAGAGAAATGGGTCTACAGCATCCTTTCGGGACTGAGAGTTTATTTCTCTAAGCTTTGAGCACATGCATGTAATGTACATGCTAAGGAAATTTGCTTTGTTTGATTGCCGGTACGTTTTTTACAATGTGATACCTGAAAAATGTTCATAATAATATCCTTCATTATTCCAGACTTCTCTCGGGCTCTATAGGATTTTATTCACCTATGGAACTAAGTTCAAAAGTGAAGGGAGTAAAAAGAAATGTCATGGATTTAATGAGGTCTAGATTATTTCTCTTGTCCAAAATTGTGTCCAATCCAGCACTGCTTTACTGGCCTTGAGATAGTGACCTGGCTTCTCCTGGCCTCAGTCTTCTGCCCTGAAGAATGTGGACAATGACACTATCCTGAGAGGTCATGGAAACTGGAAGAAATTAGAAGTCTGGTCCAGGTGCACACTTCAAAGCCATGCTCTCTCCCACTTAAACTATCTTCACATGGTCTTTAAAGAATCAAAAGGAACTAAAAAGATAGATCTCCTGCCAGAGGTCAGTAGGGAAATGCTGATGAATGATAAATAGAAGCCAAAGCCCAATTCTTATGTTAATTCAGTCTTCTCCATCAAACTAAGTCATTTTGGACAGAAAGGCAAAACAAATATTGTTAAGAGGATATCTAAGCCCAGTGAGATCACAAGAAAAATTTGACTTGCTTCTGTATTTTTCTTAAGGGAATGAGAGCCTTTTGGCCAAGATGAATGGTGAGCCCAAGCTGATACACTCATTGACTGTCCCAGGCTTGCTGAAAAAATGGGTGGCGGGCCATTGCTCCACTGCTGGTCACTGAGGACGCCTGCAGAGGTGGGAGGGGCTGGAAAGTCAAGGCCAAGAGCAGCAATGTGGGAAGTGAGTTTCCAGTGAGCTGCAGACTTGAAAGCCTGCTGTAGAGGGTAAACAAGAGTTCAGAAATGGAGTCCGCGTGCTTGGAAAGGAAACAATGACCTTTAAAGTCACTGCGGGCTTACCAAGAATAAGCTGTTGAGCAGACAAGCCTGGTCTCCCTTTTTGTCGTTGCTGCCACAGGAACATCAGGGATACAAGGCATACGGGGCCTGCACTCCGACAAGGCCTGTGACAGGGTCTCCCGTTACCCTCTGGGAAGGGGGCGACAGGTGAGCTGGAGCGTGGGAGCAGAGTGGCGAAGGAGAGTGAGCCGCTGGGGAGGGCAGGTCCCAGTGTGGGCTCAGGCTTGCTCTCAGCTTGGGCCCGGCCCCCCTTTTCCTTCACGACCTGGGGCAGGAAGTGAAAGGAAAACATGGAATCACTGGAGGACCATGGAAGCTGGAAGCAGAATGAAGCCAGGTGGGCACCAAAAGGTTCAGAACACCAAGCACCCCAAGTGCCTGGAAAGGTGGTTTCGTTTAATCGCTAAAGCATAACAGAGACTGACATAAGATATTTGATTAAAAGCTTTTGAAAATCAATTAGAGTGACTTGGGCCTTTAAAAAAAGGTTAAAAAGAGAACAGAAAAAAACTGTACTAATATGTTAATAGGGACACAAGGCCTAGCTTCAGCTCCTGGGTGAAATACACAGGTGGTTAAGTGGAAATTAAATATCAACTTAGCCATGCACCACCTCCTTGTATATGTCCAAGTCATATCTACCCATCAAGAATTGATTTGAAATACCTTTTAGATTATAAAATCTTTTGTGTCTTCCTGGTTAATGTGACCCTTCTGTCCTTTGTGTTCCCATAAGACATCTCTTACCATTTTCCTGCTACTATGTTGTAGGTTCACACACACCTTATGAGATTCCTACAACACTGCACCTGGCTTGAGGTCTTGATTCCCATTCTGAACATGTACGTGTTCTTGGCAAAGTAGCTGCTCAATGAATAGTTCTTAAATGAATGCTATTATATGATTGCAACAAAACAGTAATGTGATCTTGGGTCAAATTTATATAACACAGTGTCCAGACATGGGCCAAGAGGTGAGGCGAGATCAGGGTGCCGGGAAACGGAGGTGGTCGAGGTTAGACATCAGTTGGTGAGAGAATTTGAAATCACTTCATAAGAGAAACAGTAGAAAGAACCAGAGGATTTGGGATGTTTTGTTTGTTTGTTTGTTTATGGTGTTTTGTTTTGGTAGGAAAATAGACTTAGGAGCACAGATAACTGCAATAGAATATGATTTCTACATGAACTACTTGAAGGACAAGTTTTCCTTGCTCTGTTTTGCTCTACTGGGCAAACCAAGTGGAAGCCATATACACATGGAATTTATTTTGACAAGGAAGAATTTTCCAACTACTATGAATGAGCCAAGAACAGAAAATGGTGCCTCAATAAGTCATTAGTCTTTTTTATTGGAGATTCTCAAAGAGTTGGAATAACATCTCTAGATTGCATTATTGGGGCAATTAAACTAGAGCTTATTGTAAAAAAAAAAGGGCATATGACAGCCTCCCCCACAGCCAGCACCCCCACCAGAGTGGCACGTTTGCTACAATTGATGAGCCTACACATCATTGTCACCCAAAGTCCATAGTTTACATGAGGGTTCACTCTTGGTGTTGTGCATTCTACAGATTTTGACAAATGCCCAAAAGGTCTGTGTCTAGACTTACTTATTTTTGCATGTGGATGCCCAGTTGTTGCAGCACCATCTGTTGAAAAGTCCGTCTTTGCTTCATTGGATGCCTTTGCTTCTTGGTCTGAGACCAATGGACTGTATTTCTGCAGGTCTATTTCTGGGCTCTCTATTATGCTCCATTGATCCATTTGTCTATTCTTTCTACCAGTACCACAGTATCCTGATTACTGTAGCTTTATAGTAACTGTCAGGAAGGGTCAGGAAGGGTCATCCTTCCATTCTGCTCTTCTTCAATATTGTGTTGGCGATTGTGGACCTTTGGCCTCTCCATATAAACTTAGGATCTGCTCAGCAATATCCATGAAACATCTTATTGGGAATTTTGATTGCTGAGATTTAAAATGAAATAACATCTTGCCAATATTGAGTCTTCCTATCCATGAGCATGAAATATTGCTCCATTTATTTAGTTCTTTGATTTCTTTCGTCAGAGTTTTATAGTTTTCCTCATATAGATTTTGTACGTATTTTGTTAGATTTATACCTAAGTATTTAATTTTTTTGGTCCTAATGTATGTGGTATTGTGTTTTTAATTTCAAATTCTAATCATTCATTGCTGGTATATAGGAAAGCTAAAGGAATCTGAATACAGTGTGGACTTTAGTTAATCACAATTTATCAATATTGTGATAAATCATAATTTGGCATCCATTCGTGACAAATAGACCATACTTATCTAAGATGCTAATAATAGAGGAAATCGCATGTTGTGGAGGAGGTCCGTGGGAACTCTCTGTACTGTCTTCTTAGTTTCTTTGTAAATCTAAACCATTGTAAAAAAATAAAGTCTATTAAGAAAAAGGTAGCATCCCTGAGAAAATGGAACTGATCAGTATTTTAACAGTGGTAGTCGATAAACAAACCTATACATGTGACAAAGTTGTATAGAGCAAATATACACCTTGAGTACAAGTAATGCTAGAGAAATAGGAATACGAGTGGTGGATTGTGTTAATGTCAAGATCCTGGTTGTAATATTGCAAAACTGTAGTTTTGAAAAATGTTCCAATTGAGGGAAACTGGGTAAAGGATACAATTACATGTGAATCTACAGTAATTTCAATAACAATTTAAATTAAAAAAATAAACAGTTCCAAAAAGAATGCCTTCAAAGACAGCACGGAAAAAAAGACTTTAAGCAATTGCATGCCTCTGAACTTAGTTTTTATGTGAACCAGGAATGTTCAAAATAGAAAGGATGGGCCAAGTTCTAAGAGAAAGCAAAACAGCAACACTAATAGTAATAAGAGGAAAAAGAAGAGGATGGGAGGAAGAATGAAAAGGAGATGTGGAAGGAGGAATATTAGTGCTCCAGGGATAACCAGATGTCAACGTGGTTAGAAGCTGCAAATATTCCATGTGGAGGGTTCTGTGTTCTGGTTGGAGGCTGATGTTTACCTTGGAAGCAAAGTGACTCTTTATTCGCAATAATTGCATTAACATTTCTTTTATTACGCAGACGCAAGTCATTTCGTCTAAGCACACAGCACACTACAGAAGATGCTCAACAATAATGTTTGAATGAAAACGACTAGAGAAGCAGCTAGGAAAGTTCTGAACTCCAATCTCAAGAGTTATTCAGTAGAGTTCAGCTTGGGTGCTGTCACGGTTCAGGGTACAGCATTAACCCTCTCGCTCCACAAGGTACTGCACAGACAAGATTTATGTTACATACGAGTTTGGATCAATAATTTAGGAAAAAGAGCCTCCCTGAGGCCTCTGGACTGTGGCCGCCCTTCCCTGGGTGTCTGGGCGCCTCCCTCTGTCTGGCCGGCCCCACGTTGGCTCAGCACCTGCGGGCGGAGACGGCAGGGTCAGCAGGCGGTACCTGCTCTTCTGGCCTGGCGCTTGCTGCCGCGCCGGGCGGGAGTGCGATGCCCGGTGGTAGCGACAGCCCGCACGCCGGGCTTGTCACCCGGGCGCCTGCTGCTCGGGCGCCAGGGACTCCAGCGCCAGGCCTCCACCTCCCGCCCTTTCAAGGCAAACGGGCGTCTCCAGACAGCAGGCGGCTGGGCCCGCAGCCGCGGCCCGCAAACTCTCCTCGCCCGCCACGCCCGTCAGAGCACGTCGGGGGCATCAGAGTCGTGCATGTGTGCATGTGTGCATGTGTGCATGTGTGTTACTGTGTGTGCGTGTCACTGGGCGTGTGTGCATGTGTGTTACTGTGCGTGCGTTACTATCTGTGTGTGTTACTGTGTGCGTGTGTGTTACTGTGTGTGCATGTGTTACTGTGTGTTACCGTGTGTTATTGTGTGTGTGCATGTGTGTTACTGTGTGTGTTACTGTGTGTGTGCATGTGTTACTGTGTGTGTTACCGTGTGTTACTATGTGTGTGCATCTGTGTTACTGTGTGTGTTACTATGTGTGTGCGTGTGTGTAACTGTGTGTGTATGTTACTGTGTGTGTGTGCATGTGTGTGTTACTTGTGTGTTACTGTGTGTGCGTATGTGTTACTGTGTGTGCATGTGTTACTATGTATGTGTGTGTGTTACTGTGCGTGTGTGCATGTGTGTGTTACTATGTGTGTGTTACTGTGTGTGTACGTGTGTTACTGTGTGCGCTACTGTGTGTGTGCTACTGTGTGTGTTACTGTGTGTGTACGTGTGTTACTGTGTGTGCATGTGTTACTGTGTGTTACTGTGTGTGCATGTGTTACTGTGTGTGTGTTACTGTGTGTGCACTTCTGTTACTGTGTGTACACACATGTGTTACTGTGTGTGCGCACGTGTTACTGTGTGTGTGCGTGTGTTACTGTGTGTGCATGTGTTACTGTGTGTTACTGTGTGTGCACTTGTGTTACTGTGTGTGCATGTGTTACTGTGTGTTACTGTGTGTGCGTGTGTTACTGTATGTGCACTTGTGTTACTGGGTGTGCGCACATGTGTTACTGTGTGTGCGTGTGTTACTGTGTGTGTGTGTGTTACTGTGTGTGCGTGTGTTTGTGTGTGTGTGTGTGTGCGCGCACGCTTACATATGCACAGGCCTTGGAGCTTGGAGAGTGCGAGTGTGTGCTGAGCTTCGATGTCTTCTTTTTTATCTTGAGCTTGTCCTGAGCGTTCTTGGCATGGTGGACGAAGCGCCAACTGGCAGCGGGGTGCAATGGCTCCAGTGAAGGCCTCGCAGGGCCACATTTGCAAGGTGTCTGAAGGTAGAGCACAGAACAAGAATCCCAGAGTCAATGCCAGCTTCCCTTCTCCCTCCTTTCATAATTCTTTCAAATTCTCAACAGTGCTCTGGAATCCTAGGATAAGATGTGAAAAATGTCTCATTTGAATTCTCTGAAAGCTCCATTAATAGCACACACTCAATGTGTGTATTTACCTCCAGAGTGTAGGTAGTATCATGTTTTTAAAAGGACCCCTCTCTCATTATTGCTTTCCAGTTGGCTACATCAGATGGATGCACCAGCCTTCCAAGGCCAACAGTCATGGCCTTGTGTTATGAAGAGCTGACTGTCCCTCCCAGTGAGGTTCTTTCTTCATTGACCCGCCTTTGCGTGAGACACACTCAGTCAGCCAAGAAAGACTCATGAAGTAATTCTTTACATTCTAAATGTCCTTGCATTTGCAGTACCCACTACTGATGCTTAACAGTGTGTGCTAAACTCCAGTCTGATTGGAAACTGTTATCCAAGGCTCCCTATAAGCAGATTGCAGGATCAATAATTTGTGGGTTCTTTTTAAGAATGATTAAAGAATTTTATCAAGATTGCCTTTCTTTTTCCTTTTTTTTTACAGCTTTTGTTTTTTCAGTCTTAATGGACGGCTCTCAGCATCTTACTCCTTCCCGAAGAACAAGTGTGCTGACCAGCACAGGGACAGTGACGGTGTCCCTGCCAAGTTGCTGAACTCTTTTCCCACCGTCCGTAAGATTCCATCTATGCAAGGTCCCTGACATTCTCTGCAAGGCTCGTGTGTGGGGGATGGAGAGTGGCCTGAAGTGTGGGGACCCTGGAAGAGGCACGAAGCCAAAGACGACTGTGTCTGCCACTGAGCGACGGACCAGGTGAAGAGACCCTAGTATTGGTTGGGAGAATGAACAAGGTCATCTCAGTACCTTCCAAGTCTAAGATTCTGTCCTTCTAAACCTAAGTAAATGCTGGATTACAGGAGGGGCAACCCTGGGCCTATGCAGGGGTCTCAGAGCAAGGCTTGCTTGGATGCCTGGTGCCCTGCAGACCATCTGGGTGGCGGCTGTGGCTTCCACATCTGCAAAGCAGCATAAGACAGTCTAGGCCCTGAGTCTTCCCAGTCCCTCACATTAGCCCTCCTCCTCCAGCCACGGGGAGGCTGTGGTGCACCCACATGCCAGTGTTGACCCTATCTCTTAGGCCTAAAGTTCGTTTTGCCTCTGAGAGGCTCGTTCAGTACTTCAAGTCTGGTTTTTCTGATAGGGTCAGTCCCAGTCCCTGGGAAAATTGGAACCTGAAATAATAACTCGACCCTTATTTATTGAGTTCTTTTTAATATTCCAGCCACTGTGCTCAGTCACAACAAAATATTCAAAGATGAATACATCAGGGCCCTGGCCCTCAAATAACGCTGACAGTCAGGCAAGCATCAGAGTTACAAGCATGACAAAAACAGCTGTCATGGACAAATAAAAAAAATGCAAGACTTATGTTGACTTAAGAGACTGGAAACAGTTTTGTGGACTAGATACATAGATAGGTGGTCTTTGAAGAATCGTCAGGATTCCAACAATTAGAAAAAGAGGAGAAGGAATGGAAATAACTAGAAAGTTGCAGGCTAGAAGGACAAAGTCCGCAGAGGAGAAAGGCGTGGGCACGGCGGCAGGCGTAGGGCAGGGGCGCCGGCCAGGCGCGGAAGGCACAGGACACAGGACGGCGGCCATGGCCTCCACCGCGGTGGGTTTGACTGGTTCCTCAGCAACGGTGGGCCGGGGGTCTCGGCAGGGGAGGCCACGCTCCAGGTCGCCAGCGAGGGTGAGAGAGACGGGCCCCTGCACAGCCGCCTGGCCCTCCCTGCCCTCCGCCCGCTCCAGCCCGCAGCACCCTTCCCGATCACCGTAGTGACCTTTGTGAAGGGTACGAGCTTTAAATCGAAGACTTTAAAGACTGAACAAAGCTCCACATCCCAAAGCCTGCCCCACCGCAGGGGGATGGAGCCTTGGGGCAGGACCAAGGGCGCCTCGCCCTCTGCCTGCCGGGCTCTGCCAGGGCCGAGGGACGGCTCTGCGGCCTCACCGGGCGCGGGCTCCTCTCAGGCCGGCCTTCCGCTCTCCTCCCAAGCCGGCTCCGGCCGGGCATGGCGGGCGTCCCTCCCCGAGACTCGCACAAAGGCCCTCTGTGCCCCGGCCTCACTCACACTCGTGTCTTTAATTGCGCTGTGTAACTGGTCATTGCATTTTTTTTTTTTTTTTTACCAATTTCTATAGGTTAATACATGCAAGAAAAAGAAACAACAAAAGAACACTGCAAGCAACACAACTCAAAGCTCGGTTCTTGGTAAGTATATACTTTTCAAAACTATGAGAAAATGGAAAATGCTTTCAAAAATTCCTGTGGTCAAATTCAGTGACGGGTGATTTAGATGCATCTTGTTTTTCTGATGACAGAGCACAAAGCAACCAGCCAACGAAGGGGGGGGGGGGCAGGCAAAATGACATTCAATTTCTCCCCTCACAGAGCTCAGGGAACAACTTTCTGATTTTTTAAAAACAAGGTAAAACACACAGAGAACAGGAAAGTGTGTTTCTCTGCTAGCACACGGCCTCCCACGGCCGCTCGTTCTCGGCGCAAGCTCTCTGAGGACCTGGGCTGACGCCGGGCAGGAAGGAGGCCCCACAAGGGGCCCCGCCAGACGGGCAGGCCAGGGCTGCGTCCTCAGGAGGTCCCTGCGGGCCTGCCCTCCGCAGGGAGACCGCCCCCGCCGCGGACACAGAGCCAGCAAGCAGAGCAGAGAGGGCTGGAACAGGAAGGAGGAGCATGATTCATCCTTAGCTGAGAAGTGACTCAAAAAGGAAATTGCCTGGTGTGCCGGGTGACACGGCTCGCCGTCATGGCTCTGCGCGGCCTGTCTGCGCGCAGCCGTCCACCTGCCCCTAGGGAGAGCAGGGCCGCCGCTCCCCGTGTGGTCGCGTGGAGACTGGAGACAAGTAAAAGCAAGTTGGGCACAAACACAGACCTGCGGGGTGTCAGGAAGGAGAGCAAGACCAAGAGGGCATTCCACACGTGCTTGGCACTGCCCCGGCCCTGCTCGCGCTCAGCCCCACGCTCATGCCCACAGCCTGCTCAAAAGCACACACAGAAAAGGGGAAACATGGTACTCTCAATTTCACAGGTTTAATTCTTTCTTTCTTCTTTCTTTTTCTTCCTTTCTTTTCTTTCCTTCTCTTCCCCTTCCTTCCTTCCTTTCCCCACCCCCCCTTCCTTCCTTCTTCTCTTTCTTTCCAAGGTGAAGGGACTTGTGTACCTTAAACCTTAAAATAGATCAGGTACTGACTGAAAAATAAAGGTTGGGTTGAAGTATAAGAAATTGCTAATTTAGTAAGTAAAAAGTGAGCAAATGCCATCATTTTATACAGTTTAGGCTAACAGACTCCACCAAAAGGTAGTCAAAGCTGCTTCAAAAATTGTTTTTCAATTAGGCTTCAGTGGCACCTCCTGAGTTGTTGTCTTAGCTGCCGCCAAGTGCTTGCTAACCTCTTTCTTACCTGCTCAGTCCTCACCAAGTGCTCCCCGTGGTGTCCAGGAGGTGGCTGACCGGTGGTCACACTGCCTTTCTCCCCACCCAGGAGATGCCAAGCCCATGCCAGGACTACGCAAGAAGTGTCGACATCTGGGCAGTGTTCACACACCAGGCTCGTGGGCTTGCCAGAGAGTCAACCACTGTCCCTCTGGCCAGAGAAGCCCTGGAACTGGTCCCCTGCCTCATGAGAATGGTCAGGCCATGTCAGACCTCCTGGTGTGCCTCAGATGAAGGAGACCACAGCTCCGCCGGGAGAGGAACTCCGGCCATTCTCTAGGTAACGGCAACGGCCCATCCTCCCAAGACATCAAAGTGCTGTCTCTAAAGGATACAAACAACCCCACAGGCACACCTTCTTCCACCCAGAATGAGACACCAGAGCTTTCCTGAAGTCAGTTGTATTGCCTTCTGGTGAGTGCAGTTTTTTCCTTTCCTTCCTCCTTCCCTCCTTCCTGCGGTGAAAATGTGTTGAGTGTTTACACTGTGCCTGGCACCATGCTTTTCCAACAAAGATAATCCAGTCTCAGGCTACTCTGAGAAAGCTTACATTCTATAATATAAAAGGAGAATGGACATATCCACACAGGCGCCCCAGCAATGCCCGTGCTGTGGGCGGTCAGCCACCACCACCTATGCCTGGCGCGGGGGCGGGTGGCTGACGCTGTGCAGTCAAGATGGAGGGACTCGTGGGAGAATGGGCGAGTAGGGATGAGGGGCGGCTGATCACCTTCTATGTCACTGTTCTAGGTACTGGGAACAAAGTGTGACTAAAACATAAATATCTTGCCTTCAGATTAAGTGGGTTTGACAAACATGATATTTAGAATTGTTTTTGGAAAAAACATTTTTTAAGGGAAAGCAGGATAAAGAATTCTGAGCAGAAGGAGCAGCTTGGGCTCATGGAAGTGCATGGGCAGACACAGTCCTCCCAGGAGTATGGCAAAGTCAAAAGGGTTCACAATCTAAAGAATTTTGGTTAAAAAAAAAAAAAAAGAAAGAAAGAAAGAAAGAAAAGGGAAAATTGGTGACATGTCCTGGTCTCTGCTTTTGTCCCTACTTAAATTATTATTGCCGACATTTCTAGACTCTCCCTCCCTAGTCAACAAAATAGGAAGGAAAAAATAGAGGAAAGGAATATCTGACATTTTAATTTGACTCTATTTCTAGTGATTTACCTCTCACCCAAACCTTGCAAACAGAAGGGACCATTGACGGGTCCTCTGGGGCTGGCAGGAGCCAGCGGGACTGGCGGTGCCCTTCCCAGCGCCATGCCACTCCACCCTGGGGCCTGTGTCCTTGCTCTGTTGTCTCCTGCCCCAAGGCCTAAACCTCTCGGCCCCTCCAGTTCCTAATGAAGTGAGCACTGATAGACAATTTGGCAAGTTCAGACTTCTAACATTGCACTTTTACTTTACTAGGGTAAAATGCACAGAGAAGGAAACCCATGGATCACAGGAACACAGCTTGAAGTTTTGAGAAATGCACATGCTTGAGCATCCACCACTCTAATCAAGGTGTAGAATGCCATGGGCACCTGGCCCTGCAATGCCCTGCTAGACAATGCCACCCAGGCAGAGGCACCCACTCTTCTGACCTCTGTCATCATAGATTAAATTTGCCTATTCTGGAACTTCATATAAATGGAATCATAAAGTATACATTTTTTAGGGTCTGACTTCTCTCCCTCAGCATGATGTTTTTGAAATTCGTGTATGATGTTTCATTTGTCAATAGTTTATTTCTTGTTATTTGTAACTAATAGGCTATTTTATGACTACCAAATTATTTATTCTCTTTTGATAGACATTTGGTTTGTTTCTTTATTTCTTTTTTTTTTTTTTTGATTCTTTTATGACTAGAGCTGTCATGAATATTCTTATTCTAGTCTTTTTATGTTTTCATTTCTCTTGTAAATACCTGGAAATGGAATGGCTCGGTCCTGAAGCAACTGTATGTTTAACTTTGCAAGAAACCGCCAGATTGTTTTCCAAAATGGTTGTGCCATTTTACATTCTCACCAGAAATGTTTGAGAGTTTCAGTTACTGACTGTCCTTGCCAACATTTGGTGCTGTCAGTCTTTCCAATTTTAAGTATGCTAATGGGTATAAAATTATAGCTTGTCGCAGTTTTCATTTGCATTTTATATGATCTTAATCATTCTTTCATGTACTTGTTTGTTGCCCATTCCGGTCTTCTTTAGAGAAGTGTCTGCTCAAGTCTTTTGTACATTTTAATGGATTAACTTTCATATATGTAATTAATTTATTTTGATAAAAGTCCTTTGTCAGAAAAGTATATTATAAATATTTTTCTTTTGGTCTGTAGCTTGCATTCTCATTGTCTTAATGGTTTCGTTTGATGAGCAGTTTTGGTTTCGATGAAGTCCAATTTAACAGTTACTTTTCTTTATGTCTAGAACTTGTTCTGTCCTGGCTAAGAAATGAAATTGTAGGCGGGCGCGGTGGCTCACGCCTGTAATCCTAGCACTCTGGGAGGCCGAGGCGGGCGGATTGCTCAAGGTCAGGAGTTCAAAACCAGCCTGAGCGAGACCCCATCTCTACTATAAAAAAATAGAAAGAAATTAATTGGCCAACTAACATATATATATATAAAAATTAGCCGGGCATGGTGGCGCATGCCTGTAGTCCCAGCTACTCGGGAGGCTGAGGCAGGAGGATGGCTTGAGCCCAGGAGTTTGAGGTTGCTGTGAGCTAGGCTGATGCTATGGCACTCACTCTAGCCTGGGCAACAAAGCGAGACTCTGTCTCAAAAAAAAAAAAAGAAATGAAATTGTAGACTCTTCGTTTTTACAGTTAAGCCTATAATACATTTTAAATTAATATTTGTGAGCGGTAAAGATTGCGAGTCATTTTTTCACACTTTTATACAGCTGAACACATGATTAGCACATTCCAATGACAAGACTTCCTTTTGCCCATTGAGTAGCCTTGAGCCTCTGTCAAAAATCACTTGAGCGTGTTTGGGTAGGTCTGTTTCTGAACTCCCCGTCTCTTCACGGCAAGCAGCTCGCCCTCACCGCCAACGTGGGTCTACAGGAAAAGGTGGCGTCCCAGAGCGAGTCCTTCTCTTTCCTCCCTCTCCCTCCCGAGCATTGTGCTGGCTCTCTTAGGTGCTTTGCTTTCCCAAATGTGCTTTAGAGTCAGCCGGTCTATTTCTTATTAAAAGTTCCATTGGGATTTTGGTTTGGATTCTATGAATCAATAGACCAATTTGGGGAGAAATAACACATTAATGGTAGCATGGTTACTACTTCCCATCTATCCAGGGCTCCTACATGGCCTTCTCTCAGCCATGCTCTGTGGTTTTCAGTGTAGTGGTGTTGCATGTTTTTCTCAAACTTGTTAAGTATTTTATTTTGTGTGTATGCTATTATAGAGGGAATATTTTTGGTTTATTTTTCATTTCTTTACTACTAGTATATAGAAATATAATTGATTTTTGTATATCAGTCATATATCCTGCCACCTTGCTGAATTCACTATGGGCTCTAGCAGTTGATTAGGAGATTTCTTGGCATATCTATGCAAAGCATAATATCATCTGCAGATAAAATAATTTTACTTCTTCCTTACCAATTGTTATGCTCTTTATTTATACTTCTCACCTTAGTGCACTAGTTAGAATCTCTAGCAGTATATTGAATATAAGAAATGAGAATAGATATTCTTACCTTAGTCTCAGTCTTTGAGGTCTCAGTTCAATATTTTACCATTAAGCATGATATCAGCTAAGGGAAGTTATTTTTTATTCCTAGTACATTGCAAATTTTTATCATGAATGAGTATTCAACTTTAATGAATGTTTTTTTTTTGTATCTATAGGCATGATCATATAATTTTCTGCATTTATTCTGTTAATGAGATAAATTACACTGATTGATATTTAAATATTAAACCAACTTTATAATTATAGAATAAACTCTGGTCATAATCTATTATCCTGTTTGTATATTGCTGAATTCAGCTTTCTAATATTTTATTGACAATTCTATTTATGTTCCTTAAGGACATTAGTCTGCAATTTTCTTTTCTCCATCATTCAGAGAAATAGAACTCTGGTTTGTAGACTACATTTCTGGGGTTTCTGATGGCATTTGTTAAATTTTAGCAAAGATTTCTCCAATTGAATAACTCAGAAATTCAATGTGTTAACATCTTTCCTCATGCAAGATGAATTTCATATTCCCAAATGCTTAGACTATTGTAAATAGCATTAGGTTACTTTTTATGAAGTAGATAAAGAAGTGTGCCCCTGATTCCAAGTCATAAGAACAAGTTTCCAAAAGATAGGCTAGGAGAGTTCCTTCCTACATAGTCTTTAAAAGTGAAGTAAGTTCAGGTCACTTCATAAGCCACTAAGAAATGCCTATCTTTTCTTTGAATAAGTCAACTTTGTAAATAAGTCTATGTATCCCCTCTCACTCAAATGGCACCTTGGGGTCTTCTCATCCCAACGGGGAATGGTGGAGACTGCTGGGTTGGAGGAAACACTTCGGAAATATCCCCCTCCCAGCGTCTCTGGCTTTCTGCGGGGCTCTGCCCTGATGTCGTCGGGTTTGCGGGCGAGACGGCGAGGTGCTGCCAGGCACGCCCAGGCGCCCACACACACCGGCCTGGAGAGAAGCCCCGATTCCACGCGCAGACTGCGTTCTCGGCATTTTGCCTGGCGTCTCTCTGATACGGTCTGCACTGTGTCATGCACGTTCAATGTAACGGCACATCCAGGCACACGCGCTAGCAAAGCAAAGCTCCCAGAAAGTAGCTTTCCCCTCACACAGTGAATTATGTTTCTCGGCTTGACTTAGGAAATGAAGAATGTTTAAAGTGGGTATAGGAATAAAATAGAAAGGGGGAGCACACGGCTCCAACGGGATATGGGCGGATTTGGGGAACACGCTTCACGAATTTCCCAAGAAGTTAATTAAAGAGAGAAGGAGGGATCATTAGGCCGCTGTGCTCCAGGCCGCGCCCTCTCCTCCGTCAGGCGGCCTCTACAGCGAGCCTCAGGGTGAGCCACAGGCGCGGCTCTGGCGCAGGCGGCAGCCCGGGCGTTCCCTGGCAGCAAAGGAGCAGCCGCCCCGGCCTCCTGTGCCCCGGCTCGCCCTCGGCGCTCACAAGCTGACGGAGAATGCAGAAGGAGTGGAGCTAACGTGAAAGCTGGGGTGGGGATTTTCCGTCTGTGTGGTGCCGTGTGTGTGCTGGAGCTTCTCCCCTGACCCGGGGACTCAGCACACACGCTTGGCATCTGCAGAACGGCTTGCGGAGCGAGTGTGAACCGGGGGGCGCCTCTGGGGTCTGCTAACGCACTTCGACATCAATGTGGATTGTTTTGTCATGGTAGAAGGAGGGCATTTTGCTAATAATACTTTGTACTAAAGATGGGAAATAAAAGGCAATGAGGATCACTGCGGACTCGGTTGACATCTAACCGTGGAGAGGTGGTCAGCGAGGAGCCTTTGTCGGGCTGGGCACAGGCAAGCGGCAGTTTGTGCCCTGCGTGGAGTCGTGGCACCTGGTGCCAGTCTTGCCGTGTGACGTTGGTCAGAGTGTGCGGCAGCCACGGCTGGCGGGCTCAGGGACGGCAGAGCCAGTCCTTCCAGCTGACGGGCGCTGTCAGGAGCCAGAGGTGCTGAGAGGCCAGAGTCACTGTAATTTGGCCATAAATGTCACAATGACCTTATGCGTCTTAAAATTCGCACTCAGGTGTACCCCTATAATATGATGAAATAATAAAATAAATAAATTGTACAATTGGAAAAAAAAATTGCACTTAGCACAATCCACAGCCTCTACACTTCCCCAAGTGCTAGCGATCCAGCAGTGTACAAATTGTCACTGCCTTCATGGAACCTACACTCCAGGAAAGTGGCCTTATTCAAATATCACAAAAATCAGTGCTAATTGCAAAATACGATCAGTGCCATGAGGAACAGCACAGTGTCTGTGGAGGCATAAGAGGAGTTCCTGACCAAGGCAAGGCGATGGCAGAGAGGAAGATGCTGGAGGAACTTAGAGGTGACCTGTTGTCCTGTGGACGTGAGGCCAGAGGCCTTGGCAAGGCTGCGTGGCCTTGGTGTGCACCGGCTGGGGGTGGCGTGCTCGCTCCAGCTGAGGTGAGACAGACTGGCAACACCAGGCACGGAGTTCACTGGTGGCAACGTGGCCAGTCCTTTACTCATTCCACACTCAGGAAATATTTAATTCAAGCTTGGGAGGCACTGAGCACTGTGCCAGACATGTCTTCAATCTCAAACCTCTTTTTCTCACGTTTTAAATTCCCTTTTATACAAAATCTTTAGATTCCAATGAAAGTAAGCCACTTGTAAATTTCAGTGCCTTTAGGAAGGCCCTGAAATTGCCTCTATCTAATTGTCTGTCACACACAGCCAAATCTGAGTGGAAGTGCCCGCAGTGAACACACACAGGGTCAGCCTCTTCAGCCTCAGGTCTGGTTTTTGTTTGCATGCTTTCCGGCTCTCCTCTGCTGGGAGGGTTTGTGCTTTTCGTTTTGTTTTGTTTTAACATCAAAAAGAAGCTGTTCAGCAAATGTATAACTTAGAAATTTTAGGGCATATTTCTTGAGTAATAGATAGTCTCCGCATCTTTTTTAATCCTGTGAGAGATTCTCTGAAATTCCAGACCCTTGAAAATCACTTTAATACGTAGAATGTTTTCTTCTTTCTTCAAATATACCCCCTCGATGTTTATTCTAGCATAAAGGCTTTTCTAAGTTATCAAATAAACACCACAGAATAATTTCAATTGAGAACAGAAATGCTTATGATTAGTCTCACTCCACCAATGGCTGTATTTATTCACCCAGTAAATACTCTGGGCCAGCTCTCCGGTGATCGAGCTCGAGGCCGTTCTTGTGGGGCCTTCCATTTACAGATGTGATTGGAAAGTTTTCCTTCTTTGTACATATATGTGTGTATATGTTAACTGCCTATGTATCACATGCGTAATATACAACAATACATATACGACTGTATGGTTACAGATATATTAGTTGTAGATTTTAAAAAGTGATTAACTGCATAGGGTTTTCAGCGGAAGTCTAGATAAGACGTGCAAGAGCTTTAACAAGAAAAAGAATATCAATATCTATTTGGTTCATTGTATAGTAAATCGCCTCATGAAATGTTTAAATATTCTCCCCCGAATTAAATCCACAAGGTTAAAGGTGAAGAAAGACCACCAAGGCAAGAAAGCAAAACAGCCATCCGACTGCATTTTTCTCTCGGTGGTGGCCGGAAGTCAGTGGGAGGCCATTCCTGGAGCGGCCCTGACAGACGCCAGGAGTGGCTTGCTTCCTCAGTCACCATCGCCGGCTGCGCTGTGTTTGTGTCCTTTTTCTGGCTTCAGCCAAGAGTCTGGGCCTGCAAATCCCAGAAGCGGCAAGCCCTGCCAGCCGGGCGGCGGGGAGAGCCACGCAGCAGCACAAGGGACTGCAGGGGACAGACCGGGCCTCCCTGCCCAACTACACCTGTAACCGGAGCCCCAGATCTGTGCCAAGTGCGGCCTTCCGAGTGAGAGCGTGTGTGAGCTTCTTCCACAGGTGTTAAAGTGATTTTATTGTCTATAAAAGGCTTGAGGAGCTTTGAACAAAGTTCGCCTAAGCGACTTAAGGAGATGGATCTCTCAACAAGGTACAGAGTTTGAGAGACTCTCCAGTGAGGTATTGTTACTAGAGACTCTTACTTAAATGTTTAGCCCTGTGTTTCCTGGGCTATTTTATTCAGACCTGTAGGTTTTCAGATTTGCTGTCAGGAGGAAAGGCAGAAAATGTTTCAATGTATAACAGCGCCATTCTGAGCAGAAACGCAACACACGACATTGGGTAGGTATGATACGTGTACATGCATGCCTTTTTCCCTAACAGTATTCATCTGTGGAATGCTACAGCGATCAGGAAAACAACAGGATAAGACTGAAAAAAGTTTATAAACTTTGAATTAGGTGAAAATTGTAATGTATTGCATTTGAAAATGAGTTTCAATGCACCAGAGGGCCACCAAACTGGAAGACAGACTTCACACGCCATAGGTCATGTAAACACAATGGCATGGGTCACTCTGAAGTCACCTTTGAAAGGAAAAAAAAGGCCCTAGAAATGAGATAATAGCGAGGAAGGAATATGATGCACTTTTTTTCTTATACTGTAAAGTCTATGAGTGCTTGAACTTCTGGGAGGTTAGTGATTATTGTTAATAATTTTATGAAAAAATACTTATTTTAATTGCTTAGGTGGTATAAAGGCCAGAATAACCTTTCAGTTCCATTCATTATTATCTCTATTAATTCTACTAGGCCCTAGTTCCCAAAGTCAAATGCAGTCAAATGCCAGCAGTATCTTTCTATGAGAGGAGGGAAATTTTGCCTCTTTTTTTTTTTTAATCTACATCAAGAAGAAAACCAATTTGAGGGTACCTACAAATGAGAAAATGCATGTATATCTGTCTCTTGCAATACGGGACAATGCAGATCTTGGACATGGCGTCCTTGACCCGTTGGCCGGGAGTCAAAATTCAGATCGAGTTTTAATTGTTAAACTCAAAAGATGCAGTTTATATTTTTAATCCCAGATTCACAGTCTTTGTTTATTCTGCAGTTTTAAAGTCAGATACTCTCGTAAAAGGAGTATGCTGCTGTACTTAAAATAAGCCACCTCTGCTGCATCGGCCTTTGTACATTTCCTTTATCTTTTAAATTTCCAAGTGCATATTTTCAAAGTGATGTTGCTTTAAAACTAGAAGGGCAATGATGAACTAGGATGGATGATCAAAAGCAACAGTGACTTAGAAAAGAGCCAGGAAATGTGACACAGGGTTTATGCAGGCTCAAGACATAAACAGAGCTGCCAAGACAGTAAGACTTTGACTACCACTAAGCCCTAAATATCTTGTCCATATCTGGTAAACAAGTAAGATTTCACTAATTTCTCTTGCATCTTCCTGAAGACCAATTGCATCTGAATTCAGCAGAGAACATGGTATTTCAGAGATTACTTGGTCTTTTTGGCAAAAGAATGGTCTTTTTATAAGTGGAAGTTTGTCAGATGAGAACTCTGGGTCTCAATGTGTAAGTCAACATGTAATTCCATGTGTAAATTCACTGTCGGCCCTGATACACTGAGAAACCATCACCACGATTACACCACAATTACATCATGTCACTGTGAACAAAATCTATGCACAGTAAAATGAGAAATCATTAGCATGAAATAAATGTTTCCCCACTGTAACAGAACTCAGCATGCAAACCTTCAACCGTACATTTCCCATCTAGCTAAACTGTTTTCCCTCCCATTGGTGAATCCTTTGGATTCCACAGTCCCCATGGAGCGGTGCTGCATTCTGTTCATGCCACGGGTCCTCTTTGCTATTCGGCCTTTGAAGGACAAACTCCATAGCTTAGGAAAGGATTAAGCTCAGTCCAGTCCATGACAGCAAACACTTACCGAGCTCTTGCTGTATCCCATGGACTGTATCTGCAGGAGGGCAGAGGGTGGGGAAAGGACGGCCTGTAGCTCACACACAAGACCCTGAGAACTGCCACCACTAGGGCCTGGAGAAAAACCCCCAAGTCATCTGTTTTTCTTCAGGAGCATCTCAGGGGACTTGCTGCCCTATTTTCCCCTACCTTCCTTAGACCCTCGGGCACTTAGAGTCCAGCCTGCGTGACGGCCAGTGCTGGGTCTGTCTCTCCCGACTGGCCAGGCTCTGCAGCTCTTACATCTCCTGATCAACCCACCCTTGCAGATCAGAACTCTATATTGTGAGCCATCACCTTCCTGGATCTCATCTCAGCAAGAAAGCATGCTATCTGATTATTCCCAAGGGGCATCTGCACTTTAAGGAAAGGGATGAATAGGTCAAATAACCAACTGCCAGCTCAGACCATCTGTGGGCTGTCCCCCCACTTCCCTACGTGCTGGGACGTCATGCCAGCAGCTTCACAAGAGAGACCACACTCCAGCAAAGCCTTTGGCCTCAGGATGCCTGTCCTCAGGAGGGTGACCTGGGCCAGCCACTGCCCCAAGCAGAATGATCTTGGGCAGCTGAGCCTGCTGAGCTCAGGAAGGTGAGAGGGTCGTGGCTGACTTCAGAGGAGACAGCAGCAGGCTGAAGGTGAACAACAAGCAGCTGTGACCTCCAAAAAGCCTCCTGAATTTATTAGAGGATTGAGAAAGTGCACAGAAAACCCCTTCCTGGCACAGGAGAAACTGTCCTGTGGGTTGTGATGGAGACTGCAAGGGACAGAGCATTCCCACTGCCGCACATCTGCAGCCCTTCCCGTGCTCAGGGGACGGTCACGGATAATCACACGCACAAAGCTTACACAAATACATGAGTAAATTTTAAAAGGTCTGCATGACCTAGGAGAGCCTTTCAAAGAAGCCATGTGACAAATTGCCTAAGTCTTTCAGTGTTTAGAAAAACCACCAGCTGGCTACAAAACAGCCCTTAAAGTTAAAATTTGGAGAAGTAGTAAATAGTGGTCACATTTTGCTAAATGGCTCAAAACTTTTGTTGAACTGATTGCCTTATACAAAAATAAACACATCGACTCTATGATTATGCATGATGGCTATTATTTTATGTTCCCTTAAAGGAGACTGTTTTCTGGGCCCAACAAACAGACCATTATGAAATAGTGATCCACACCCTTTGTGGCTGAATAAGAGGAACAGTTATACATAATTTCCATTTCGTTGTCCCCCCAGAACTAAACATGCATTTTCCAGTATTTCTTCTGCTGCAGAGTAGAAAATGTATATCTGAGTGTACAAGTACTTAAATGCCACCAAAGGATTCCATGCCCAATGGCAATTACCCAAGCCGTTACCAAAAGAACATTACATAGTTTCAGGATAAACTACAGCTACTTCCTCTAGCAATCTCCCAGAACCACATGTGCCATCAAAAGGGACTTGAGTTTTGAAAAACCAATCTATTAATTAAAATTACACCAATTCAATTATTTCAACTACTGCAGCAAAAGACAAACTTTTAAGGTAACAGTAGAGTGGACTACGTTCTGAGCTGTTGGTCTGCTTGCTTGTTTTAAATAAAGGGTGGCTAAATAACCCGCGTGTGGTTTCTGATACTTCCATACTCTTGTTACCAACCCAGGAGGCAAAGGCCGACAGAGAACGCAGCGCAGAGGGTGCACATGGTGGGAACGTGTGGAACTGAAGAAGGACTTAAAATCAAAAATATCTAGTATTTTTAACAAAAGGAAATCATAATGGAAGAAGTGGCAGGGAACACAGGTCCTTTGCTGTGGGTTGGGGGTCGGGGCAAGGCCTCCTGGCGCGGCGTCTGCGGCCTGGGCCCGCGCCCGCGGGTCTGCCGCCTCGGCTCGTCCACGGAGGACAAAGCTTCCCAAGAAAGAGAAAACACGACGAAGAAGACAATTTTGAGGATATCTAAAAGAGATGCCTTTATATTTTGGCTGATGTTTATAAGCTACTCTGCCAAGTGCTGATTTCACCTAGAACATCAATTCTTTGAAGGATTCTCAATATTTTCATTCCGCTTTTCATGTTTAAACTCAAGTTTTAAATGGAAAGGAAATAACCCGCAAAATATAAACAACTTAAATGCAGGTTTTAAGATAAAATATCTACAAAAAGCAATTATGTTTGGAGATTTTATATTATTCATAAAATAGAAAGCTCTATTTACTAATAATAAACCACTCCAACTTCATGTATTTTTTTAAACAGTCAGCCTTTATTTGATATTCCAAACCCTGTAAATTTGGGATGGGCTGGTAAATTCAATCCTCCAACTAAAACTGCATTATGATAATATAAACATTGCATCCTATTTAGAAGCGGTAGGGCAGGACTTGAGCCTGGGTCTGCCTCCAGCACCCGCGCTTATTCCAACAGAGCCAGTTGCTCTTCTCAGTTGACACATTGTAACAAATTGATCTAGTCAAGTGAAGTTACAATTTTCAAACTGCATTTTTTCTGGTGGAAAACAGTGCACAATGCAAAATAATTCTTGCTAAAACTACTAATAAGTTCCTGGTTAAAAACAAGGTACTTAAGAGAAATTGTATTATAATGATGAATACAATGCTATTGATTGGCTTTATATGAAATTAACTATATTGCACGAGTTGATTGGATAACTGCTGTGGGCTGTGGTGACGATAAGCAAAATGACACAATAGTTGGAGGCCTTCAACCCCAAGTCAGTGACAAGGAGGGAAGGGGAAATACATCCAAATATGAGAAGGAAAATGCCTAAGACCTCAAAGCAATTTCTATAATAAACTTTTGCAAAATAGTTCTAGGGTCTATGAGTGGGGTATCTTGAAGTAAACTATATTGAGCACAAGAAAACATTTCTTAACTTTTTTGTTTGTGCAAAGAATGAATGGCTTAGTATTATTGGAAATATATGCAAAATTCAAGCCCTGTTAAAATGAGTTTGTTGGATTGTTCAAAGTAGCTTGCTGCATAGCCCTTAAGGAAGAAAGGAGTCAGTTTATGAAAAGTTCATTAAAGCCTCTACTTGGGCAGTGTAATAAATAAATATGGTAGTTGATCAGACTGCTATAAAAATATAATTATAGTCATTTTCTCATAATAGTATGAATAATCCAAAAATTATAATACTTCTTGAATTAGTTTGAAGTTTAAGATTATGTGACATCTTTAAAATTCAAAAAGTACACTAAAATATAACTTTTTTCTGCCATTTTTATACAAATGTAGATAAACATGAATCAATATGAACATATATTATTTTACTAATCTTTTTATTTTAGAAACAGGCTCTCACTCTCTTGCCCAGGCTGAAGTGCTGTGGTGTAATTGTAGCTCACCGATGCCCTAAACTCCTGGGCTCAAGCGATCCTCCTGCCTCAGCCTCTGGAGTAGCTGGGACTGCAGGTGTGAGCTACCACACCTGGCTTAACCTTTTAACTTGGATACTACAGAAGAAATAATTTTAGGGATTTATTTATAATTTTCAAAACATCATAGCTAAGTTGACAAAATGTCATATGCTGATGGTCTGAGAGCTATAGTAGGAAGAAACACAGTAGTTATGAGTCCCATAAAAACTTCCAGGGGAAATCAACTTCTCTGTATACGGAAAGATATTCAAAAACACCAGCTGTTAAAATGATGGCGTCTTTCAAAACACTATTAAATAATGACATGCAAATTGCCCTTTTCATTATAGCTACAGTCTTTGAATTTCATATTTTTCATTTTGTAATGATTTTGTTGTCAGCACAGGTAATCCTGCTGCTAAGAAATTTGAAAACATTGAGAAATTAAAGTTCCATGATGTCTATGATCACACATCACTCACCGAAATCCCTTCTTGGGAAGGCCAGCTAATGAGATCAAGACAACAGGAGAGTTAACGTGTATTAGTGATTTACTCTGTGCCGGGCACTATGCTAAGTGCTTCACCCTGGTTATTTCTTTGAACAATCACAAGAGTTTGGCGAGGTAGAGGTTTTCAGAATTCCCACTGTACAGATGAGGAAACCGAGGCTTTGATGGCTTCGCAACCTCCCCAAAGCAGCTGAGCCAGCAGGAGCAGGGAGGCCCCCCGCCAGGCCGGGTCCCAGCACAGACACACTGGAGCCACAGAGCACGGGCATCCAGGCTTCTCGGGGTGACGATGAGGGGTCTGCGCCTGGGCTCTCACATGGCCCGAAGCACAGGTCGCCAGCGCGCGCCCCTTCCCCAAATGCTGGCACCCTGGAAATGACAACTCTTTAGGACAAAACAAACAAACTGCTATTTTACATAGCAGGTAGCAAACATAAAGAACCGCGAGGCTGCGCGTGGGAGCTGTGAGGAAGCTTAACAAGGGCAGGTGTACTCACAGATGAGTCCTTCCTGGACTTAGATACCGATTTCACGTGTGACCTTGTAAGTCACATAATAGCACAATGATCATATTTCCTTATTTGTAAAATGCAGCTCCTCCAATTTTCTAGACGAATTAAAAGTTATTTTTCAAATCCTAAAAACATCCCCAAACATAATGATACAGATTCTGTAAGCATCTTTGAACATAAATATATATAGCAAAAATATAAGGAAATGTGTTTTCCCCTGTGTCCTATGCCTTCATGTCTTTTCCTCTTACATGCCCGTGTTACGATCCTGTCCCCTCTCTGTCTCTTTCTTATGTCCATGTCACGTTCTCTGCCGTTGGAATAGGAAAGTCTCTTTGCACGCGATGAGTTTCAGCCCCGTTCTGAGGTGTGTACTCCGCCTTAGCTTTGCTTGCCCCAAGGCTGTCCTCTGCCAAGCCTTGCCCGCACACACTGCTGGGGGTGCCCCGAGCCAGCGGCATCGGGGAGGGCCTCGGGGGCGGGCAGAAGGCAGCGCCCGGGCTCCAGGAGGGGGGAGGACAGCAGGGCGGTGACATGGCCTGTCAGTGCTTTGAAATGACAAATAAACCGTGATGTAAGAGCCACCCAACGACAGCGACAACACAACCCAGCGTCATTCAAAGACATATACATTTCGGAGTCCATAATTTATCCAAAATATTCTCCTACTGTAAAATAAACTTCAGTGAAACACCGTGAACCTACTTAGGAATTACTCCAAATGTCTAAGGTCTCAGGAACTATGAAGTAAAAAATAAATAAAATTAAGTAAACACATAATAATATTGCTAAGCAACCTGGCTTAGCCTTAAACGTTTCCTCGTAAGAAACCTTTCAGAAGGGAACCACTGCGAAATTTATGGAAGTATTCACCGCATGGGTAGTGCGAAGGTGTTTTAGTGAAGAGTTACGCAGAATGGTGACGGAATCCCATTGCAGAGAGTCTTCTGGGCCATCTCCACCTCCTCACGTGCAGGCACACGGGCTCGCACACGCGCAAGGGCAGGCACACACGTGTGCATGCTGGCTTGACTTAGCTAACCTGGATCCTTGCCATACATGATACTTACTTTTTAAAAAACTTAAATGCACTTAAGCATTGATGAGAACTTAAAAGTCTCCCTCTTGCTTCTCTTGATTTTTAAACTCTGATGCGTATTTCGAATGTACAGTCGGCGACATTTAGTCTAGGCTGGCAGAGACACCCGGGGGGACTGGAGCGCTGCCGGCAAACCTAAGATAGGGAAGCATTGCAGATAAAATATGGCTCGGTCCAAACCCCTTTCTGTAGTGGACGCTGAGGCCAAACCAAAACTGCTTTGAAGAGCATAATAAGAAAGAAACTGGGTTAACTTTGGGTTTTGCTGCTTTTAAATTATCATTAATCTGCAATATCTGCCCTTCTGAATCCTCATAATAGCCCAGCACTGCAAGAGAAATGCCAGACCCACCAAACGCTGACCAGCAAACAGTAATTGACTGCCTACCACATACTACGGCCAAAAAGACAACCAGCAACTCCTTGGCGGCCTTTCAAACAGGTAATGCTTAGAATCCCGGTTGCAACAAAATGGAACATTCTGCTTGAACAGGAAAGGAGATTTTCTCCATGTCTCCTGTGTCTTCAGATTTTCTTATTCTCTTACAGAAAGGGGTCTTGTAACTGGGAATACTTACATTAAAAACACTTGAACAGGAAAGGAGATTTTTCTCCATGTCTCCTGTGTCTTCAGATTTTCTTATTCTCTTACAGAAAGGGGTCTTGTAACTGGGAATACTTCCTGGAGATATCTTTGATCACAGTTATAAATAACTAGCTGTTTTCCCAGCCAGGAATTCGTGTGTCGGAACCCATGGATGTCCCGTGCTCCCATCCATAAGCCCCAACGATAGTCCGTGACCAAAAGACAGAGCTGAAAACCATACTTGCATGGTATTCAGAAAAGAAATGGGAAGTCCACACGGCTTATGCTCAAATGGGTAACCTCAGCCAACCGGTGGAGTTCATTTTCAGACTTTCTCTATATTGTGTCAATTCTGCCTGAACACCACCAACAAAAGATGAACCTCAGATTTGAAAGTGCTGGCAGTGCCAAGATTCTGCCGGGCACTTGAATTCCATCAGCCTACATCCAGAGCCAGGAGCACACTGGCTGAAAGTCTTACCTGTCATTAAAAAATAATTGACAGCAAATGAATCAATGAATATAATAAAAAGTTATCCAGACAGTGCAAATCCACAAAATAACCAGTGTCCAGAGTGAGGCATTTATGGAGGACGAAGGTAGTTCTGTTTTTAAAGCCTCCTTAGATCCCCACCCTGCCCCTTACTGGCTCAGTGACATGGTGAGGTAACCATGGTGAATGTCACTCTCCCCTGAAGCCTGGACACTTGACCTCCTTAGCCTGCAACGCTGTGAAACCCAATATAAAGCACTGGCCACACAGCTGGCGGCAGCAAGGACAGTGCGCCACGCAGCTGCCTTCTCAGCAGGAAGGAAGTGCCTCCTGTCCTTCCCCACAGGACACTTGGCAGACATCCAACTGACTCAGGGGAGGTGGCCCACTCAGGAATGGGCCTGTGACCCACAGCTGCGCACTGAAGGACAATTTGCCAGGCCAGCTTCTGGATGCAAGAAGAGAGACAAGGTTAAGACCCATGTCCCTCTGTTCCCTTGGGGAGCTGTACCTGGATTTGACAACTGAGTGCAGACGTTGCCCATGAGTACTAAGAGTGACAGAGCAGAGAGCAGAGAAGAATGTGGCTCTGGAGGTGTCTGCACTGCCCGTGCAGCGTGGCATGCCCATACAGTGCACCCCGCCCAGTATTAGAAGACGACGGACGTGAGGCTGTTGTCAACTTCCAGGAAAAACCCTTGAAATGATTCAAAAAGCACTGAAATGGAGTATGCTCTAAGAACTGTAAGAACATCATTTGACAGAGTGGAATCTACTCAGAGAGACACCTAGTTTATTCAGGTTTCTATAGAACTGCTCTCCATTCCCTCCCAAACCCAGCTTCCAACGCTGTCTCCGGGTGAGAGAACCCCTCACCCAGAGAGCTCTTTTTGCTAAAGATATGTAGCACTATTGTGATGGCATAGGACCACCGAACATGAGTCTCCATTTCCCAGTTCAAGAGACAGTCATCACTAGCAAAGATCCTACAGCGTCTGGCCCGTGAGTCTCAGGCATTCCCCATAAAGCAGGGTTTGGAGGATTTGCACCTGCAGAAAATCCTTTTTTAAATTAAATGAAAATATATATCTTGAAGTAAGTGCAGGTTCACATACAATTATAAGGAATAATACAGAGAGATCTCACGTATCTTTGGTGTCTTTGTTCGGTTCCTCCAGTGTTAATGTCCTGCAGAGCTACAGTGCTACATCAGCACCAGGACGCTGTCATCCATGCAGTTAAGACTCAGAACACTTCCAGCCCCACAACCATCTCCTGCTGCATTTTTCTAATAGGACCCACGCCCCTCCCCCTGCTCTCATCCTTAACCCCTGGCAAGCACTGCCTTGTTCTCCATCACAATAATTCCATCATTTCAATAATGTTGAATAAACAGAATCACACAGTGTGCAACCTTCGGGATTGGCTTTTCCTTCACTCAGCATGTGTTTGGATTTTTAAGAAACTGCCCAACTGTTTGCAAGGGTAGATGTGTCCCTTTACATTTTTACCTGCAACATATGTGACCCAATTATATTTATTTTGCCTTTCTGTATATATTTTAGAATAATCTTCTTTGTATGTACAAAAATTCTTACTGGGATTTTGATAGGTATTATATTAAATGTGTATATCAGTTTGGGTAGAATTGGCACCTTTACCAAGTTGACTCTTCCAATTCATAAATGTGGTATATCTCGATTGATTTAGATCTTTGATTTCTTTCATCAATGATTTGTAGGCTTGAGCATACAGTTCATACTGTGTTTATAAGTAGTTTTCTATTTTTAATTTTGTTGTTCACATGGTCGTTGTTAGTATAAAGAAACACAACTGATTTTTGTATGTTGATCTTGTATCCTTTAAATTTGTTGAATTCATTTAGTTCTAAGAGATTTTGTAGATTCCTCGCAATTTTCTGAGTAGGCAATCGTGCCCTCTGTAAAAAGAGACAGTTTTGCTTTTTTCCTTTCAGATCTGTGTGCCTTTTCTTTTCTCACCTTATTTCATCAACTAGACCTTCCAGCGCTGTGTTAAATTGGAGGAGTGAAACCGGATGTCCTAAGCTTGTTCCAGTCCCAGGGAAAGCAAGCTGTCTTTGTCCATCAGTGCATGTTAACTGAAGGATATCTGTAGATGCTCTTTAGAAGAAATTAAAGATGTTTGCCTATATTCCTATTTTTCTAATAGATTTTATCCCAAACGAGTGTTAAATTTTATCATAGACTTTTTCTCCATCTGCTGATATATATATATATATATATATATATATATATATATATATATGCCTGTTAGCATGGCGTACAACCTTGATTGGCATTTGAATTATCTTCAGCTTCACACTGGATTATGGTATATAATTTCCTCTATGTATTTCTGATTTCTAGTTGCGAATATTTTGTTAAGGATTTTTCAGTCAATATTCAAGGGGATGTTGGTCTGTAGTTTTCTGTTCTTGTGCTATCTCATCTGGTTTTCATTTCAATGTGATGAACTGGGCAGGGGCACTTCCTCTTCGTTTTCTGGAACGGCTAATGCACAGTTTGTGTTAATTCTGTAAAGCTTGGGAGCATTCTCCACGGAAACCATCTGTGCCTAGAGATTTTTGGGGGGAGAGGTTTATTACAAATTACAAATTGAATTTCCTTAATAGTTACAGGACTATTGAAATCACATATTATATAATAGGTGAATCGTGGTGATTTTTTTCAAGGAATTGGCTTCATCTAAACTGTAAAATTCATGTTTGTAGAATTGTTAATTTTACTCCTCTATTATCATGTTGACACTGCAGAGCCATAGTAGGCACATTCTAGCGTGACCCTCAAAACTGTCCCAGCTAGTCACTGTCCAGTCCCAAACAGCCAGGTTTGGGTATTTGTCACATCAGCCACACTCCTCACACCGATTCCTGTCTTAGTCCATTCAGGCTGCTATGACAAAACACCGCAAACTGGGTGGCTTCTCAACAAGCAATACTGAATTGCTCAGAGTTCTGTGGGCTGGAAGCCCAAGATCAAGGAGCGGGCAGAGCCTGTGTCTGGTAAGCCCTTCCTGGCCCACCAGGGCACCTTCTCACTGTGTCCTCAGCGTGGGGAGGGGCTCTCTGGGGCCTTTTTTATTCGGGCATGAATCCCATCATTAGGGCTCCACCCTCAAGGCCTAATCACCTCCCGACACTATTGTCTTGGGGGTTAGCTTTACACAGGTGCAGTTGAGGGGTAGGCAAACACTCAGAACATAACATCCGGGAGCTCACCCGGTTCCCTCAGGCCCCGACGTCCCTAGCCAGCCTGCCTGCCTCTCTCCACCTTGCAGCCTTCCTGTGTTTACTGGATGCAAAATGCCCGGCATGTCTTGTTGCACGTAGTGGGAGGAGCAGTGTGACCCACACCTAACTCATCCCCCAGGAAGCTGAAGTGGCACTTTACTGTCTCAGCTCTCAGCCCACCAGGTCGGAACAAAGGCGCTCTCCTTCCCAATACCTCGAGCCCAGGAAGGGCCTAAAGCCACACACGCAGCTTGTAGCTGTGGCTCCCCGGCCCCCACAGTTTTCTTCCTGTCATGGTGGGAACCCCTTTCTGCTTTTGCTTTTGATTGGTTTGGGTTTTTGCTTTTTAGAAAGAGTCATGGCATTTCTGAGAAGTAGGGACTTAATATTTTCCCAGTCTTAAAGTGAATTCCCAATGTCCTAAGTGATGCAGGGAGGCATTAAATTAATAAGTTAATCCAATGAAGCTATCCTAAATAAATAAGTTTAATTAATTAATAATTCAGTCTAGCTATACTAAACAAATAAGTTTCATAAATAATAAGGAAATGGAATGAATAAATAAGCAGGTAAGTTATTTAAATATTCAAACAAGCTACCCTAGGTCTGGGGCCACCCACGAAATTGACCCACGCACATGGGTGTACACTCAAGTTAAGTGCCCAGCTCTGGGCCTCCTTCATTGCCTCTTCTTATAGGGGTCTAAGCTCTTCATGGACTTGTATGTAGCATTTTATTTTTCACTAAAACATTACCAGTAAGCAGTTTATGTGATTGTTATCCCAAGGGAGTCATTCCACAGTATGAAGCTGGCCCCTGACATGCAGGTGAGAGAAATGTCCCAGCACATTTGACAAAAGCATTTCCCCAGAGAGTCAGCAGCCCCATCTCAAAGTGTATTTGAACAAGATTAGAAAAAGAATTCAATTCGACAAAGAGGTTTTGATTCTCAAGGTGTTAGGTTCTATAGAGAATTTTTAAAATATAAGAATCGATGCATACCTGGAGTTATCACGATCAGGTCTCCCAGGGACTAAATACTTCCCGAGTGGTCACGTCCCTGACGCCCTGGGCTGAGGGACATGCAAGTCAGGCAGCTCCACAGGAAAAGCCCACCCTTGCTCCCACCCTTGCTTGCTCCCACCCTCCCCACCCTTGCTCCGGGGCCCTCTGCTCAGCAGAGAGAAAGGGCCCCTCAGAAATGTGGGTTCTGTGGCCACCCGGGGCTTTACGCTCCACAACGCTGCCAGGGCTCACCACAAACAGGAAGGGGCAGAGGTACTCAGGCTGGACTCAGAAGGACCCCTGATCTTTCCTTCCAATCGACTGCTTCTCAGAGCCACACCGGACATCTGAATTCCCCAAAATGGTTCCCAAATCTCACTGAAGTCAGAATCACATCTGGAGCTTCTAAGACATACACACCCAGGGACGCGTCCCGAATCCATTTATGAATCAGACTCTCCTAGGGCAGGATTTGGGAATCTTTATTTTTCAAAAGCTTCCGCTGCGACTCTAATGAACCAGGGATCCCTGATTCCCTTAGGTCTCAGATGGTCACCACCAGAAACTGCATCAGAGACTGACCGCAGACTCGGGCTCTGGCGGCCACCCCTCACAGCCACAGGCATTCAGATCACAGTCCAGGGACTTGTCACAGGGAGCTGGAGGACAGCCTCACTACGGCTGCTCAAACACCGAACACGAGCTCTGCCCGAAGGCCGCGGCTTCCAAGAGCAGCCTACGCTTTGTGACACTGGGACCCAGCTCTGGAAACCGTTGGAAGTTTCCTGGGTGGGTTACATCTGACGTGAAGGAGTCCTTTGAGACCGAGTTGGTCAGGGAGAGCAGGGTGACTCCCTGGCCACTCAGACAAGCCCCTGCGCGGGGAAGGTGGGAGGCCTGGTGGGAGAGCCCTCCCAGGGCTGCCTGCAGAGTGGAACTGCGCGGCTGCAGGGCGCGGGGCTGGCGGCTGGCATTTTGGCCGGCAGAAAGATCCAGGAAAAAATCTGCTTCACAAGACCAAGTTGAATTTTGCAGCCAGGAATGTGAGTGAAAGCCTTTCTCTCTCTTTTTTAATTTTTTTTCTTTCTGGGTTCTCTGGAAGAGTCTCCAGAGCACAGATCCTTATCCAAGTAAGAAAAAGAGTTTGTGTGAGAGCAAGGCCTGTGGGTTTGGGCCAGGAACAGGAATTCCGCGCACAGACACTGAGTCGGCGCCTGAGACAGGAGCGGCGGCTCCACAGAAAGCCACTCTGTTCCCTGCCACCAAGGACGCTCACAGGGCACACACACAGGCGAGGAAAGCAGGGGTATCTGAAAGGAGTGTTTTTTCCCCTAGAATATACAGTGCTCTCATTTCCTTAGGGGCACAGTAAAAACTAGCCATGAATGGATGGCCAGACGCGGCTGAGAGTCAGTGAGGGTATTTATCTCCACAGGCCGGGCTGCAGGCTGGGTCTCTGGGACAGACTTCGCATACTTCAATAAATCATAATGAAAGATTAAAATAAGAAAGCATTTGCTAAACATGTCTGGAAGGAGACTTTTATGCTGCTATTTTTTCCCTACCAACTGCTGCTCAGAGACTTCACTAGGCGTTTCGAATCCAACAGAAAATATGTATGTGTTAGAGATGGGAAGTAAAAAAAGAAACAAAAGAAGTTCATAATTGGAGCTTTGGTTAACATGGATTTTTGAGGTCAAAGGAAATCCAATTGCTAAATCTATGGGTAGATGTTATATTAAGTGTGAAAATCAAACAAACATAAAAAACCCAAGAACCTATCCTCAGGACATGTAATTTTTAACAGAAGGATCTATTGCAATGTATCAATTGTTTTCTATTTCATTAAAATATAAGAATCAGTTTCTTTAAAAAAGCAGGAAAAGTCCCAACAATTGTTTTAAAAATTGTGCCCTATCCTCGTGAGCACAGGAGGTGTTGGACAACCATGGGCTCCAGAAAGCTTGTGGCTACCTCAGCACAAGGACCCACAGCCCAGGGCCCCAGTCTCCTTTTCTGTGGCAAGAGAATGAATACCTTATTTGCTTTAACAGGAGTTTGAGCACAAGAGTGAGAGGTCCTCTCGAGCTTAGGAGCCATTGCTTCCTGAAGGTTGTTGGCCTAGCCTTCCTTGAACGCCCAGAGTAGTGCCCGCTTCTGTTAGCCAGCCTCTGCTGGCAGCCTGCACCCGGCTGCCCTCCTCTGAATTTAAGAACAGCAGAGAGGTGGGTGTGGTTGCTGTGCTGGTACAGCCTGTTTCATGCACCTTCAGAACCGTAAGCTCATCAAGGGTAGTGATGATGCCTGAGGCTTCAGTTATAGGCTGAAATTTGCCCCCTAAAAATTTGTATGTTGAAGCCTTAACACCTAGACCTTCGTGATATACTACATTTGGAGATAGAGTCTTTAAGAGATAATTAAGCTAAAATGAGGTCAAATTAGGTAAAATGAGGTCAAAGGTAAAATTAGTATGGGTACTAATCCAGTATGACTGACGTCTTTATAAGAAGAGGAGCTTAGGGGACAGATAGACACACACACAGAGGGACGTTCATGTGAGGACACAGGGAGAAGATGGCCATCTGCAAGCCAAGGAGAGAGGCCGCAGAAGGAGCCAACCCTGAAGACACCTCAGCCTTGGACTTCCAGCCTCTGGAACTGTGGGGAAATGCCTTTCTGTGGTTTGATCTCCCTGGTCCGTGGCACTTTGCTGTGGCAGCCCCAGCAACCCATGCACCTGCGAATGCTCCACGGCACTGCTGGGGCAAAGGGAAAACCGATCCTTCGACCTAAGAAAGCTTGCTGAAAAATAGACTCACAATAACGCAGATCAATAAGAGAAAAGCTATACAAAACGGTTTTTTTCGGACCTGAAAAGCTGTCAGACTCTCAGTTAATCTTTTCTATATAGAGTAGGATAGTGCTGGCTGCATTCTCTATGATATAAATTTCCCCCGACAAAAGACAGCTCTGAAGTCTTCCATCTGTGAGACTCACGACAGCCATCTCAAAATATGTCAAAGAAATATATTTTAGGGTAAAATATTTCTAATTTCCTTCAACACATACTTCTGAGCCTTAAGCACAGAGAAGCTCAAAACTTGTATTTTGATGTGTCAATTCAATTGACCCATGGGAAGCCAGGAAAAAAGACACAGAGAAGTGAAAAACAGAGATAATAAACAGAAAAAGTTACACAGTAAGCTTAAGCCTTAACAATTCAATAATTTCATTAAATGTAAATGGTCTAAATACATGAATTAAAAGAGATTGGCAGAGTGGGTTACAAAGGCATGATCTAAGGAACTCACTTCAAATATAATGATACACATAAATAGAAAGAGTATGATGGAAAAAGTTATATCACACAAATATTTACCAAAATTAAGGGGAATAGCTTTATTAATACCAGATAAGGTGAACTTAAGAGCAAAAGGAAATTACCAGTTACAGACAAGGATATTACATAACGACAAAAGTGTCCAACTACTAAAAAGATACACAGCAAGCAATTCTTAACATGTATGCACAAAGCAACAGAGATACATATTCTATGAAGCAAAATCTGATAGAGCTGAAAAAAGAAAAATAGCAAACTCACAGTTGCGGTAGGGAATTTCAACACTCCTCTCTCATCCTGTGATAGAACAACTAAAAGACAGCCACCAAGAATACAGAGGAATTCAACACCATCAGCCTACAAGATCTAGTAACCATATCAACGGAGATCATAGCCTGGGTCAGAAAACAAAACATGACAAATTTAAAAGATTTGACACCATATAGAATGTGTTCACTGCTCACAATGCCACGAAAATAGAAATCAATAATGGGAAAATATTACAAACCACTTGGAAACTAATGGCCATGCTTTTAAATATGGGTCAAAGAGGAAGTCTCAGAAGAAGTAAAAATATATGGAACTAAATGAACCTGAAAATGCAACATATCAAAATTTGTGATACATGGCTAAAGCAGTGCTGGCAGAGAAATTCATAGCACATATGCTTATACTAAAAAAAGAGGGAAAGTTTCACATCAATACTCCAAGCTCCTGTCTCCAGACCCTAGAAACCTAAACATCAGAGAAAGCAGAAGGAAGGAAAGCGATAGAAAAGAACAGAAATCAATACAATTAAAACCAGAAAGAAAATATAATCAAAACAACAACAACAACAAAAAAGCCTTTTCTTTGAAAAGATTAACAAAATTGACAACCTCTGTCAAAATTTACAGAGAAAAAAGAGAGGGCACAATCACCAACGATCAGTGGTGAAACAGAATATCACCACAGACCTTGCAGAAATTGAGATGGTATTAAAGGTGTAAAATGAATAGCTACATGCACAAATTTGAGCACTTACATAAAACAGGCAAATTCTTTGAAAAGTACAAACTATCACAACTCACCCACATAATATATGTAACTTGAATAGCTTTATAACTATTAAGGAGATTCAGTTTACAACTAAAAGCATCCCCAAAAGGTCACTCCTTAGCACAGATTGTTTCCATAGAGAATGCTACTGAACCCTTAAATAACAATGAGCACCAATTGTATACGATCTCTTCTAGAAAATAGAAGTTATTAGCCACCCCCAGGCAGAGGGACTGGTAAAGTCTGGGCAACTGTCATCTTGGGATCCAAGAAGACCCAGCCCTTCTGGGCCTCTCAGCTCCAGGTACCTGTGCTGGCCGATGCTATCTGAAAGTGACTGCACTATAGTGTTTGTTGAGAAAGATAATAAATGTATACATTTATACAAAGCTATTACTTGCCAGTTAAAAATTTAAAACAAGATAGAGAAGAACTTACAATGGCTCAATTTTTTCACTTTACGATGGGTTTATGGGGGTATTAAATGCATTTTGACTTACAATGTTTTTGCCAATGATGGGTTTATCGAAGTGTAAACCCAACATAAGTCGGGAGCATCTGTTATTAAAATAGAGTCTGATGAGCATCTTGATGAGCAAGTGAGTGTATGGATGATACTGATGGGAACACAGAGCAGGTAAGGTCTACATAATAAACATTTTGGATTATAATAAATTTCAAACAACTTTAGTGTCAGTTCTTTTGAGTAATTGCACATCTAGTAATTTGAACTGTTAAAGAGATGACAAGAAGTGAAGGAGTAACTAATTCTACATTGTAATTAATGAAATGTATTTGAACATAAGATATATACTGAAGAACACAGATATGTTGTCTTTAATATGTTCTGTGTAAACTTCAAACCCTGTCTGTATTACAAACTTTAAGCAAATAATTTCTTCATGTATATACAAATTTAAATGGTAGCCAAGCTAAGCTATGTGAAGTCTGACTTGATGTGGTTTTCCTATAAACACAAATGATTTTTTGATATTTTTTAAAAAGATAACTTCTTGATACAAGTAAGAAAGTAAGGTCAAATCTAAATGTAATATTAAATGTGATAAAATATACAAAGTAAAGAACTATGCTCATGTACCCTCCTGTGCACAACTCATGGTTATTTTTCAGATACTTAGATTCCACTGTTTACCTTTAACTTCTTTTTGCAGAACAAAGTCTGCTTTATAAGCATATAATAGAAATTAAATCTGCACCCAAGCCAAGAAATAAAGCAGTCTGCAAACTAGACTTAGAGCAAGACTTGGTGCTCAACTCCCAGCACACACGGGTCTGCTGAGCACACTCTGCAGCGGGCATGTGGAAACAGAGCACACTCTTGACCCAAGAGCTCCGTCCACATCCATCTTGCACGGGAAACGGCCTTCCAGGGACTGCAGGCTGATAAGAAATGGCAAATGATAAATGAGGCGCTGGTGTCAAAGGACAAAGGGCCCCTTGAGGATGGGAAAGCCAGTAAAATTTTGATGGGAGTTGTGCAGGCAGCTGCATGCCTGCCAAAACCACCACACACATATGCACACACATGCACACACACGTGCACATGTGACACAGAAACTGTCATCAGCCCATTTGGGAAAGAAACCATAGTCTCTCTAAAGTTGATTCCACCCTCTTCTACCTTGTAACACAGAGCAACTTACTAACCACTCTGGGCCTCAGCTTCCTCAAATGTAGAACAGAGAAAATACTAGAACCTACTTCATAGAGCCCTCCTCAGGGTTAGATGCTTTAATACATATAAAATGCTTAAGCAGCGCCTTGCATGTGCTGAGCGCTTACTCAGTGTTGGCCTTCTCCTAAACACAAAGTGTGAATTGTTCATTGCCACCGTTCTGGTGTCTACCCTCTGCCTCCAACTGTCTGCCTGTTAGAACAGGAACCCGCGACTGCAACGTGCTGGTGGATTCCAGCGCGGCTAGCTCACAATCTGTCCTCAGGACAAAGCTTCATCCTCAGCTGACTTGCCTGGTGACCTCAGCTGTGTTTTCAGAGGCTTGCCCGACACAAACAATTCCAACTTGAGGAAAAGAAGAGGGGAAACCCCCTTCCTGCTGGTCCCCCTTGCCCCAGGCACAGCCATCTGGGCAAGGACGCCAGGGACCTGGCGGGGCGTTTCCCGCGGCCCCTCCCTGCAGGGCTGACAGCCCCAGGCTCCTCCCAGAAAAGCACCAGCTGTTTTGAAACAAAGTACTTCCAGGCGGCCAAGAAAGTCCATATTAGTACAGCCCTAGAGGACTACCTCTTGGCTCTTCCTCTGGAATCTCTCCTGTTATTTTTAGGAGTTCCTTTCTATCTGTGGCGAGCATTCCCAGGCCAATGCCTCTGACCTCACATGACTGGAAGCCCTGTGGGGACCTCGGCAGCCACAGAAGTCTCAGTGGATGGTGCGGACTCCAGTCAACCAAGGGCGGGAACCGCAGTCTGGCACACGAGCCATCCCAGGAAGCGCCCACCCTCTCGCCGTCCCCAGCTTGTGTGCCCCGCCCCGCCCGGCAGTGCTGCTCGCACGGAGTGCCGTGGTTGGAAGGCCTTGCCCGGCACCAGCACGGACAGCGCAGACACAGACTACGTGCTTAGTAGTAGCAGTGTCCTGCCTGCCACTAGTCGGAGGGTGGCCTGCTACACCGTGTCTGACAAAGGCCCTAGCACCACAAGACCCGCATGATAGGCCCCAGTTACCTCCAACCTTGTCATCCTCCTAGACTCCAGCAGTAAAAGGTCTGGACAGAAAGCCATGGCGCTTCCTCCGTCCCTTCTAGAGCAGCCACTTCCCCCAACAAGAGCTGTGACTTCTGTGCCCCGTCAGTCCGGTTGGCCTGGTGACTCGCTTGGACAAGCAGTGTGGGGTCTTCAAGGGGCTGGCAGCATCTACTCGGGCTCCTTCTGCTGCCGGCGGCACCTATGTAAAGCAGCCCTAGCTGGCTCTCTGGGGCTTCTGTTGACTGTGGGGCCAACACCAGCCAGCATGAGCCTGAGCGGGGCGTCCTGGGCCACAGTGCTTCTACTGAGCCTGAGACCAGGAAGGAAACTGCCCAGCTCAGCTGAGCCCAGGGGGCTGACCCACACATTGGCCACTGTTCTGGGTGAATTGTTTTGTAGAAATAGATAACTGGTACCCCTGTGTCTCGGGCATGGCAGCCTCCTGGCAGCACTCCAGCAGGCCAGGCCTGGCCCTGGCTCTGGCGTCAGCCCCGGCCCTCGCCCCCTCCGGCGCTTCCTGCCCAGCTGTCTTCTAGGGGCCAGCTTGAGTACGTTCTCGAGGTGTTCATTCCAAAGTCTCCATCCCACTGCGGCAGCCCCTGAGTCTTATCTGGAATGGCAGCCCTCCCCCTGTGCTTCCATCTCCCTTCCTCACCGCCTTGACCTGGACTGCACCACGCGCACAGCATGCGTGTTAACTCTCTGGCTGGCTGCTGTCTGTCTCACACAGGAGAACTCCACGAGGGCTGGGGCTGAGAACACTTCCTGGCCTTGCAAGCCGTGTTAGCGGGGGCAGCTCGGCAGCTGGTAGCAGAGACCCAACAACAATCCAATGGCTTCATGAGTAGTTCCTTCTCTCAGATCTGGCCCGGCATGTGGCTCCATTCCATGAGATTCTTCAAGGACATGAGTTCCTCCATCTAAATTCTCCAGTGTCCCCTGTGTGGTCAAGTCTGGGTAACAGGAAACCTCTTTGTCTCAGCCCTGGAGGGGGAAAGTGAACCTGCTTGGATATCTTAAGTCATAGGCCCCGAAGTGGCACAAATCCAGCAGCTGTTGCGGCCATCCTCACTCACAAGGCAGGCTGTGGCCGGGCCCAGCTGTAAGCCCATAGCCACGGGAAGGAGAAGAGCCTTCGAGTGTCAGCAATAGACCTGGCCACAATCCCACCAGAAATGGACATTTTTCCTGGAACTGTTACTGCAGAATTAAACCAAAACAGCTAACATTGGAATTTATATAAAAAGGAGAGAGAGATAATGTGCTTGTACCTTTTTCTGAGGCTTCTCAGGTTTAGCTGAGGGACGTGATGGCTTAGCAGGGGGAGCCAAATGTCAGAAGGAAGAATACAAGGCCCCAGTCTGACGTTAGTTAGGATATTGGAGGACAAGGAGGACTAATCAAAGCTATAGTAATTAAAACAGCTTATCACTGGCATAAGAACAGGGACATTGACCAGTGGAACAGAACTGAGAGCCCAGATATAAAACCATCCTCATATAGCCATCTGATCTTCGACAAAGCAGACAAAAACATACACTGGGGAAAAGAATCCTTATTCAATAAGTGGTGCTGGGAAAACTGGATAGCCACGTGTAGAAGACTGAAACACGATCCACACCTTTCACCTCTCACAAAAATCAACTCATAGTGGATAACAGACTTAAACCTAAGGCTCATATGAAACTATTAGAATTCTAGAGGAAAACGTTGGAAAAACTATTCTAGACATTGGCCTAGCAGGAATTTATGGATAAGACCCCAAAGGCAATCACAGCAGCAACAAAAATAAATAAATGGGACCTGATCAAATTAAAAGGCTTCTGCACAGCCAAAGAAACTATCATGAGAGCAAACAGATAATCTACAGAATGGGAGAAAATATTCACGTGTTACACATCCGATAAAGGGATGAGAACTAGAATCTATTTAGAACTCAGGAAAATCAGCAAGAAAAAATCAAACCTATCAAAAAGTGGGCAAAGGACATGAACAGAAACTTTTCAAAAGACGACAGAATAATGGCCAACAAACCTATGCAAAAATGCTCAACATCTCTAATCATCATGGAAATGCAAATCAAAACTGCGATGAGATATCACTTATCTCCAGTAAGAATGGCCTATATCAAAAAGTCCCCCAAAAATAAATGTTGGCATAGATATGGAAAGATGGGAACAATTCTACACTGCTGGTGGGACTGCAAACTAGTTCCACCTCTGTGGAAAGCAATATGGAGATCTTTCAAGGAGATACAAGTAGATCTGCCTTTTGATCCAGCAATCCCACTGCTGGGCATCTACCCAAAAGAAAAAAAGTCACTCTATGAAAAAGACACCTGCATTCGAATGTGTATAGCAGCACAATTCACAATTGCAAAGCTGTGGAAACAACCCAAGTGCCCATCAATACATGAGTGGATTAATAAAATGTGGTATATGCCATAGAGTACTATTCAGCTATAAGAAACAACGGTGATCTAGCACCTCTTGTATTCTGCTGGATAGAGCTGGAGCCCATTCTACTAAGTGAATTATCACAAGAATGGAAAAATAAGCACCGCATGTACTCACCAGCAAATTGGTTTTAACTGATCAACACATAAGTGGACATATAGGAATAACATTTGTCAGGTGTCAGGCAGGTGGGAGGAGGAAAGAGGGGATGGGCATATACATACATAACGAGTGTGATGCGCACTGTCTGGGGGATGGACACGCTTGAAGTTCTGACTCGGGGCGGGGGGAAGGGGGAAAAGGCAACACATGTAACCTAAACATTTGTACCCCCATAATATGCTGAAAAAAAGTTAGCTGTTCTGATCATTGGCTTCTTTCCCTAGAAAGTCAGAAAATGCTTTCAGAGAGTATTCTTGAGGATGAAATTAAATGGTGACTAATGAAAGCAGACTGGGGTCCCGAAGGCAGCATAGAGTTGGCTATGACCTAGACCAATGTGGGGAGGCGCCAAGCAACCAGCTAAGGACATCTCTGGTCTTTGGGAAGTTGGCATCCTCTGAACTAGCAACTTTTCTGGTTGGCAGTCATACCTGTCATACCTGTGACTATATGGTGTTAAGAGGAAAAACAAACGCAGGGCATTCCGTGAGCATCATGGAGGTAACACGTGGATTATTCTATAGTTCATTATTTTCTTTTAAATGTAGCTGTAAGTGGAAACACAGGCACTACAGTTATTTGATGCATTGGCACACACAGTCCAGGTGCACTTAGAGATCTGTGAGCCCAAAAGGAAAAAGGAACAGGGAGTATATTCAACCAACTGTGTCCAAAAGATGGCCCAATAAATCAAAGGTGGCACAGGAAGGCACTCTGGCCACACCTAACCCACTGTCTGCCTTGAAATAAACCCCCAATCCTGTTGTGAAATGAAATGTGGCATCCTCTCCCGAACCCACGGAGTGCAGTTCCACTGCGGAAGCACTGTGACTTAGCTTAAGGAACAATTTCTCAGCAACTGTTAGGAGAGTAACCCACAAAGTGCTTTAAGATATATTTGGTTATAAGAACTCACAATTCTATCACTAGGGCTGACATTATTTTTAAAGCAAAGCCTTACAGAAGACCTTATCCTAAGCCCAAAGTAGAGAACTGTAGTATTTTAACTGTGTACTCTTGCTCCTCTCATCACAAGTGGCTTTTATGGGTCAGTTACCCTTTGTGTTGTGCCGCTCCACTATCCAGGGCTTTGCGAGTGAAAAAGAAACATCGCAGTAAACCAGCGCTTCATCTAAATAAATAACGAATTGATTAACTGTTACCTGGTTATGTCGATACACACACACATAACTGTAAAATAAGTTTTAATATGTGTATGGTAGACATCAACGATTGAAACAAAAGACTTTGAAACAAAGACATTTAAAAGCTTGAGATTGGGTGGTCGATGGTGAAAAGTTACGTAGTGAGTTCAGTGTACACTATTTGGGTGATGCATGCAGTAGAAGCCCAGACTGCATTCCTGCGCCATATATCCATGTAACAAAATTGCACTTGTGCCCCTTACATTTATACAAATAAAATAAAAATAAGAACTTGAAATCCAGACCAAGAAACAAGGTATGCTTTAGTCAATATGAAAGGGCTTTGCAGCACTGGCCCAGTTTTTGTTTAAGGGCATTAGCTCTGTGACAGCTAACAGGAGGCTGCTGCTGAGTTCTTAGGCTGAATTTGAAATCGCAGCATCCCCACGCGGCCCGCTGCCCCGCGGCACTGCCTCTGGGGATCCTTTCAGTGATCAGCCATTGGTGGCTCCTGAGCAGACATTAAGTTGAATCATTCTTTTCCTTGAATTTCTCAAGTCCTTTCTGGTCCCATAACAATTTCTGAATCTATCAATACTCACACTTATATCCAGCTTCGCAAAAGGCATCATGGCTAGCTACAGAAAATCAGTTAATGTCATAGTGATTGTAAAACAGCACTGCTGAGCTGGTGATTTAGTCTTTCTCCCCTTAATTGCCTATAGTAGATGCCTTGTTAACTATGCCTTCTAAAATCGGCATTAGTCACGCTTTGTTTCATAGAACCACGGGTCTGAATGGAGTAATACTGCTTCAGGGGAATTAAAAAAGACACATCAATTGTGAGGTTTCACTGATACAGAGTCAATTGACACACATTTTCCACATGCCAAATACTTTGGGGGAAAGAGGCAGAAACAACATCGGCCTTTGTACCATGACCCGTTGCCCACCGTGACTCTTTAACCGTCATGTGTTCTCTACCATCAGAGTTTTAATAAAAGACTCTTAGATTGGGCCGAACTAAAAACTCAATCAGGAACTGATTTCACACAGGATGAATGAAGAAGAAAAATATATTCAGTTCCTCCTAAGCCCTCCCTAAACAAACTAAGGTCATTGTATGCCCCTGTAAAAGTCAATATTTTATTAAAGTAAAGAATCTCTTCATTCTAACTCTTCAAGTTCAGCTAAACTGTGTATAACTAAAAGAAAACAGAAGACGAGTAATGCTGTTTCTATTTGTAGTAAATTCAGTGTGGAATATGAAAGAAGAAGTCAAGGTCTCAGTGTTGTTTGAGGCTGTATTGCCACTGAGGCTTAAAGAGTAGGACCATGAACAGCCAGAAAATCGTAGGAAGCTAATTATCTACAAATTCAAACCCAACTTTGACATGTCAAATGATGTCATCATAACTAAAGCTCTAGTTGGAACTTCTTATTGTTTAACCTGATGTATCTTTAGTACAGGACGTGACACCACCTTACAGAATACAATGCAGTTCGAGGGAGGCAGATGCTCAAAACAATAGAAATGAAAACAAAATAGAAAAGTAATTTCCAAAGTGTCAAAGACATCATTCCAAAATACACTTGAATATCAATGTAAAACCTGAAGAGAATTTTATGCACTTTTTGGAAATTTTAAGAGGGAGAACATTTCTTTTCCTAGACAGGAGGGAAGGGTAGATGTGATTGCTCAGTGCAGAAGGAAAAGGAGTAATAATTTAGAGGCTTCATGTAGGGTAATCTCCATTTCCTGTCTGACATCGAGGCGAGGCTTTGTGCTGAGGGAGGGACACCCGCAGAGGGCTGGGGCCAAAGAGCAGCAGCACACCCCACAGAGCACCGGGAGGAAGAATGTCCTGGCAACAAGTTATTAGATCAGAATGAGTTGTGGTTTTTTGTACTGTTTTTAAGTTCTAGAGTGTATTCTAAGTCAGAATCTCAAAATAACATACTCTGATATATGTTGACGAGTCATATCTGTCTTAGTGCATTCAGGTTGCTATAACTAAACACCACAGACTGGGTGGCTCAAACAACAAAGACTTATTACTCACAGTTGTGGGGCTAGGAAGCCCAAGATCAAGGAAACAGCAGATCCACGTCTCCCGAGAGTCTGTTTCCTGCTTCGCAGACAGCTGTCATTCCACTGTGTCCTCACATGGAGGAGGGATGAGCACCCCCTAACACCTTCTTACTGAGGGTGAGGATTTCAAAATATTCATTTTGGAGACACACACATGCAGTCCAAAATGGTACCCTAAGACACGTGTCAGAGAAACTGGAGGAGGTGATGGTCATGCCTTTGTTTGTTTACTTGCTTTCAGAATATCATAGTTCTTGCAGTCACTATGTGCCTGGCTAAGTGCCTTTATGTATTAAATTATCTGGTTTTACCTAAACTAACACTGACAAAAAGGACAAGTAGGTTAAAACTTGCACTAAGTGTGCACTGTGATTTAAAATATGAACTAAAGATAAAATGATAAGTAAGATAAAACTAGGTATCTAGAATATGAAAAAAATTAGTTTTTAGAAAATACTTAAAATCATGAATACTCAACATTGTACTTTACAATTTTTTTTATTAACTTAAGGATGAATATTTGTTAAGTTTTGCTTAGGGGGTCTCACTTAGTAGCAAAAGAGAAAAAAAAAGCCAAATAGCTTTAGGAAAACACCACTTCTTCCTGCCACTGCAAAATTGTTGAAGTAATACACAGAAATGAATATGTCAACACTGTACAAATCATTCACTTGTCTCTTAGGCCAGTTTTTGTTGCTATAACAGGATACCACAGGATACCATCAGGAAATTTATAAAGAAAATAAATAAATTTGACTCACAGTTCTGGAGTCTGGGAAGTCTAAGGCATGGCACCTGTATCTCCTGGGTGTCTTATAAGGGCCTTGTTGCATTATCCCATGGTGGAAGGTGGGAGGACAAGAGTGTAAGAAAGAGAACAGGAGATTGAATTCACAGCCTCAAGCCCTTTTATAACTGGCATTAATTCATCCATGAGGGTGGATCCCTCATAGACTAAATGATTCTCATTAAGCCCAGTTCCCAAAACTGTTGCATTGGGGATGAAGTTTCAATCACATGATGTTTGGGGGGACACATTCAAATAGTAACATTCCATCCTAGGTCCCCAAAATTCATGTCCTTCTCACACACAAAATATATTAATTCCATCCATTAGCCCCAAAGTCTTAAATCATTTCAGCATCAACTCAAAAGCTCCAAGTCCAGAGTCCCATCTAAACTGGATATGGGTGAGACTCAAGGCAGGATTCATCCTAAGACAAATTCCCCTAGCTTGTGAGCCTGTGAAATCAGCATTGTATTTTGGAAGCAATTATCTCCTTCCAAAATACAATGCTGAGGCAAGAATAGGATAGCCATTCCCACTCCAGAAGGGAGATATAGGCAAGAATAAAGGAGTAACTGGTCCCAACTAAGTCCAAAACACAACAGAGCAGATACTAAATTTTAAGATCCCAGACTTATCTTTCACTGGGGGTTGGGACCACATGGGATGGGCCCCATGGCTTTGCTGAGCTCACCTCACACTTCAGCTCTCTTGGGTTGGAATCTCATGCCTGCAGCTCTCCTAGGCTGAAGTTGCACAGCTAGCTTTACAGTTCTGGAGTTTTGGTGGCAGACGTGCTTCCTAGCTGCAGTAAACATTGTCATGATGGGGACTCAGATCCACTCGTGCAGCAAGTTTCTGCCTGGGCCCCCAGCCTGTCTGCAATGTCTCTGAAATCTGGGTGGAGATTACCATGGCCCACAGCCCTTACATTTTGTGCAACTGAAAAATTAGCACCACATGCACACCATGATGGTGTATAGCTTGTACCTTCCAGAGCTATGGCACGAGCCACACATGGGCCCACTTGAGACAGGCTAGGAGAGCCAAGAAGTGCTGCACCAGGATGTGGGGAGCAGAATCCTGAGTGGGTGCTTGCTGAGGTCCTGCTGGTGCCTCTCTGGAAATCTTGCCCTCAAAGTCATGGCTGGCCTCAGAGATCTCTGAAGTGCTGTCAGGACCATTTACCCATTGTCTTGAAGAATAGCATCTGGTTCCCATCTAGCTGTACTAATCTCTTTAGCAAACTTTCACAGGGGCATATCTTTGGTTTGCTCTCTTGAAGATGTCTTTTCATTCTCTTCATTCATGAGAATGAAGATGTCTTTTCATTCTCATTTTCAGGCCAGGCTGAAAATTTCCATATTTTTATGCTCTGTTTCTCTTTTGATTCTGAGTTCCATCTTTAAATTATTTCTTTCTTTTTGCATCTCATTATATGTGACTACAAGTAGCCACACAACAGCTCCTTCAATATGTTGCTTAGAAAGTTATTCTGCCAGATATCCTAGCTCATCACTTAAATTCTGCATTCCATAAACCCTGGAGCATGGACATGATTCAGCCAAGTTTTTTCCTACTTTACAACAAGGATGGCCTCTACTCCAGTTTCCAAGATGTTGTTTTTCAGTCCCTTCTGAGACTGCATCAGATTTGCTTTAACTGCCCATATTTCTACCAACATTCTGATCACAACCACTTATGCAATATCTAAGAAGTTACGGACCTTTCCTACATTTCTTGTCTTCTCCTGAGCCCTCACCAAAATTGCCCTGAACACTCCATTGACAGCAACCTGGTGTTTTCTATCTTGCTCTTCGAATTCTTCTAACTCCCACCCATTACACAGTACCAAAGCTGCTTCTACATTTTCAGGTATTTGTTACAGCAACAGACACACTTCTCGGTATCCGTTTTCTGTCTTAGTCCATTTTGTGTTGTTATAACAGAATAGCACAGACTGGGTGATTTATTTTTAAAAGGAATTTATTTGGCTCACGAATCTGGTGGCTGTGAAGTCTAATGGCATGGTGCTGGCATTTGCCTGGCATCTGGTGAGGGACTTCTTGCTATAACTTCCTATGGTGGAAGGCGGAAGGGCAACAGAGCACGTGAGAGAGCAAGAGATTAAACTTGCAGCCTCAAGCCCTTCTAGAACAGTATTAATGTATTCATGTGGGTGGAGCCCACATGACCTAAATGTCTCCCATTAGCTTCCCCGCCCCAACGTAGTGTTGGGGCACTAAGGTTCCAACACATAGATTTGGGAAACACTTTTAACCCCCTAGAAGATCAATTGCATGGTGTCTGCCACATTGAAGGCAGATCCTTTTGCACTCAAGCCTCCGACTCACATGCCAGTTTCTTCTGGAAACAACCTCACAGAAACACACCTGGAAGTGATACTGCACCCGTTCTGTAGGTATTCCTTAATCTAGCCAAATTGACACCTGAAATTAACCATCACAATTTGCCAGCAAATACTACTAAAAGATGTAGATAAATAATTATATTTATTTGAAGCATTAAAAGAGGGAGTTCGTTCTGTCACCAGGTGGAAGTTTGGCTACACTACTTTGCTATATAGACATGTACTACTCAGGATAGGTTATCTGTAACATCCTAAATGTTGTGAAGCAGTAAAGATACGTTTCTTACTTATTCAGTGGCCACTGAGGAGGCTCTTGACCACAGAGCTCTCCCGAGTGGCTGCCCTCCAAGAGTTAACCACGGGGGCCCAAGCTCCTGACACCCTGTGCCGGTGGCGTCATGCAGTGTCCCTTGCTTCTAGCAGCACAGAGAGGGGAACCACGCAGAAGATCAAGAAGCATCATGTGGCCAGGCTGGGTGTGACTTTGCTTTTTCTGCTCTATTTTCATTGGCCCCTCTTGATGCAAAAGGGGCTGAGAAATGTCGTCTTCCCATAAGATTCAGAGGAGAATTAAACGTGTTTCAAACTGTCCCTGTGTATTTCCAATATGTCTAATCTTAAGGCCTTTGAATAATTCTGTTTCAGGAAGGAAATTTTGTTAGCCTCTAAAGGACAAATATGTCAAAGAGAGTATATTCTAACACAAAAGGAAGTAGTAAATAAAACCATTTTACTGGAAAACTGCGATGCTTTAACCAGAATGAAAATACAATAAAACAAAAAATAGCCTTAGCACTGGCTAAGGCTATTAAATGACTATATCGCATAATATAACATAATATAACATAAGCCAAATACTTCAGTAAGGAAATTAAATCCAAAGTGAACAAAGTCAGGCAACTGAATGAAAACAAGAGCTTTAAGCTGTAGTGCAATCTCGACACTCATTCATAATGAGACGGCGATCATGTCTTTTCTGTGCCACACTGGCCTTTGCTGTTCATAGCATGGCAGGGTGTCGAAAAGCTGTCAAACTCAAGAAGCTGTGAATATTTTCTTGACTAAATGACAAGGATTCCAGGTCCGTGGATGCTCCGTAAGATACAGAACCGCCGCCTAGTGGCTACGCACTACCGCGAGCTGCAGGACACTGGGCACCCACGGATGGCGAACGCTCCCAGGAAACGTGGACTAGAAGGCAGATTCCTCCATCTGCTGCAGGGCGTCTGTGAAGCAGCGATAGCAAGCAGCATCTCGAGTGTGAAATATTGGGGACGTCCCTCCAACCCAGGGAGCAAAGCAAGGGCTCCTACTTTTACCGTTTCTCTCCAACATGGTACTGATGTCCTGACCAGTTCAGTAGAGCCAGAAGAAGAAACAAAAGCATCAAGTTGGTAAAGTAAGAAGTAAAACTGTCATCATTCCTGAGCAATATTATTGCCACCATAAAAGTCCTCTGGCATTTACAAAACAGCTAATAGAACTAACAAGTGAAGGATATTTAACAAGTTTGCAAAATACAAGGTCAACACACAGAAATAAATTGTGTTTTTATGTACTAGCAATAAATAATTGGAAATAAATTTTTAAAAAGGAATTATGTATATGATAGCATCAAAAACATGAAGTACTTAGGAATGCATTGTTTAAAACTACAAAATATTGCTGAGAGAATTAAAGAAGACTAAAATAAAAGGGATAGCTCATACAATATGCACTGGAAGATTCAATCTCAGTTCTCTCAGAATTAATCAATAGATTTGATGCTATCCCAATTATAACCCCAGCACGTGCTTCACATAAAAACTGGCAAGTTGATTTAAAAATTGATGTTGAAATGCAAAGTACATTTAATCACTTTACTCGCTAGATAATACTTTTTGGGAAACCAAAGATCAAAATAATATTTTAAACTTTTATATCTCATCCTTTTATATTTCCATTATAAAGTGTACACTTTATAATTCATAAATACATTAACTTAAAATAAATGTGCATGAATGTACATAATATATAAATATCTAAACAAACATATATTTGGAAATATACACACATTTTTTTCATAAGGATATTATGAAACCAAGAAAGTGTGGAGGCCAGAACAGATTTAAATGATGAAAAGTATACCAAGGCAGCTTTTCATGAGGATATTATAAATTAAAAAATTATTTTCATTCTATTACAATTTCCAAAAATCTCAGGATTTGCGCTCCTGACACACAATTTTCTTATTAAAAATATATGATGGGACTTTTGCTTCTGGCCCAGATGAACTAATGAGGATCAGATTTACTCTCCTAACTTAAACAGCTGGAAAAACAGACACATCGCATTTGAAATGGTCCGAGCATTGGACAGGAGACAGCAGAGGATCATGGTCCCAGGGAGAAGGGAAACAAGGGGTTGAGCCCTATAATGATCACAGCTTACTCCCTGGCCATGGTGCCCAGGCCAAGTGCAAGGACAGGCTGGGGCTCTTGCTGAGGTGAGACACAGATGGAAGGAAGTTCATGGAGGCTAAGATGCCTAGAAGTTGAGAACAGATTTGCAGAGAAGTCACCTTGATTTTTTGGTTGAGTACTGCTCTGTGCAGCTCACTGATCTGTAAGAGGAAACTATACATGAACTGGGGAAAACATGTCAAAAAACAAACAAACAAACAAAAAACAGAAGGCAGAGTCATGCCTAGAGCTCACACAGAGCTGGGAATAGTCCACAGTCTCACAAGTTTGATTGAAAAGATTTTAATTGCAGCATCAGGCAGAATCCTCAGAGCAGTATTAGACCTGTAGTGGGAGCCTACTGGCTCTAGAAAAAAGGCTTCTCTAGACTGATCATAACAAAATTTAAAAGATTGTCTCCAAGAATCCAACTGATTCCAATGAACATAACTTAGAGCTAGAACAAAATCCAATCTCATTTAAAGAAGCACAGCAAATGCCAGCAAGAAATAAGATTCACAATGATCAGCATCTATTCAGATATACCAGAAATGAAAATAAACTCACAACTTATCAGTTTTGTGGGATGCAAACTTAATTTGTACTGAGACGGAAGTGTGAAACATTAACTGCTTCTATTAGAAAAGAAATATAATAATATCTAAGCTTCCATCAAGAAAATTAGAATAAGAAGACCAGAGTAAATTTTTATTTAGCAGAAGGAAGGGAATAATGAAGATGATAACAGGAATTAATAAAACAGGAAATAGAAAGACAACAGAGGAAATTAAGTGAAACCAAACCTAGTTCCTTGAAAAGGTTAATAAAATTGATAAACATCCATCCAGACCGATATGAAGAAAGAAAGAAAACAGAGGTTACTAATAATAAAAATTAAAGAAGAGACATCACTGTAGATCCTATGTTCATTAAAAGGAAAATAAGGGAATATGATGAACAACTTTATCCAATTAATTTACATTTTATATGAAATGGACAAATTATTTAAGACTAATACTATCCAAGCTCACTAACAATGAAATAGATGATCTGAATTATTCTACATGTATTTGTTAAAAATAAAATTTTTAGTTTAAAAATTTCCCCCAGAAGAAAACTTCAGGGCTGGATAAATTCACTGATGAGTTTTACCGACAATTTAAGGAAGAAATTTAAGAATGTTACACGAACATTTATAGTAAATAAAAGAGGAAGCAATACCTCTAAATTCGTTTTATGAGGTTATCATTATTCTGATACCAAAACCAGTTACTAGAAAACAAAATGACAGACTAATATTCCTGAAGATAGATGCAAAAATCGTCAACAAAAAAACAGCAAATTCAATTCAAGAATATATGAAAAGGATAATATATTATGACCAAAGGTTTAGTTTGAAAATTCGAGATTGGTTTAACATTCAAAAAATTAATCAATATAATATATTATGTTGAAAGACTAAAAAAGAAAAACTTCTGATCATCTCAATATATGCAGAAAAAGCATTTGACAAAATTCACCATCCGTTCATAATAAAAAGTATCAACAAAATATTAATAGATGTGATCTTCTTTATCTCTGTGAAGGGCATCATGAAAAACCTGTGGCTAACATTGAACTTAATGGAGAACAAAACCTTTCTTTTCCCTGAAGATGCAAGACAAGGATGACAATTTTCATCACTTGTATTCAACATTGTACCACAGGTTTTTGCCACACCGGTGAAGGAAGGTAAATGCAAAAAGGCATACAGATTGTAAAGGAAGAAGTAAAACTGCCTTTATTTGTAGACAATATGATCTTCAATGTAGAAATCTTAGGTAACTACCAAAAAATCTAATAGTGGTTATATGAGTTTGGCATAGTTTCAGGATACATGATTAATATATTAATATCAATTATATTTCTATGTACTATCAAGAACAATAAAATTTATATTAAGCTTTGAATTTATATTAGCATCAAAAATACTATAAATACATATAACAGAAAATGTGCAGATCTGTACACTTAAAACCTCAAAACAATGCTTAGAGAAATTAATGAAGACTTAAATAAATGGAGAGGTATACATGTACATGGATCAGAAAAACCAATATTGTTAAGATATAAATTCTACGCAAATTTCTATACAGATATATTGCAATCTGAATCAAAATCTCAGCAGAATTTTTGTAGAAATTAACAAACTGATTCCCATATTCATATGAAATGAAGAGGCTGTTGATTAGTCAAAACAATTTAAAATAGAACTGCCTTAAAGAAGTTACACTATCTGATTTAAAGACTCACAATGAAACTATGGAAATCAAGACAGTGTGATTTGGCATAAGGACAGACATTGTGACCAATGGAACAGAATAGACAGTTCAAAACTAAACCCACACTTAGTTGTTTGACAAAAATGCCAATGTAACTCAATGGAAAGTGGGTGGTCTTATACACGTGCATTAGCTAGCCATGTAAAAAATAATGAACGTCAATCATTACTTTACACATATACAAAAATTAACTGAATGGACCAGAGATATACATGTAAAAGATAAAACTATAAACCATGTAGAAAACACAGGAAGAAAATCTTTGTGGTTTTGTGTTAGGGAAATATTTTTTAGATAGGAAACAAATTTTTAGAGAGGAGCCCTCTCACTCTAGATTTCAGGGAGTGTTGCCTCGACTGGCGTGTCCCAGGGACTGAACTCCTGTGTGGACCCACGCAGTGCGTGCCCAGGCTTCCCAGGCCGGTAGAGACACCACTTTACCCACGTTCCAACACGGAGGGTCAATGCCCAGTGGGTGGGAACTGGGTGTAATTCGTACAGTATTCGTGTAACTGGGCTTGTCACATGTACCTAATGTGACAAGCCCGGCTCATAGTGCGAACTCACAGTGTGATACACGGACACACGTATATCACCAGGGTTTCTCAGCCAGTCACTCCCAGGGAGAGGTGGCAGCCCCAGGGCAGGGAGGACAGGGCAGCGCCTGCCCATGCACAGCCATCTGGGATCCCCACCCACAGGAGACAAGTTGAAAGAAAAATTCCCAATTCCTTCCTACAGCACACCATAAATCTAGAACGGAATCAGGGGGAATGTGGATGACTAAAGAATAGTGTAGCTACTTTAAATTTGCAGATAAAATCTTGGCTTTAAGTAGATAATTTGAAATATTGAGCATATGTAAAAATATGCAACCACACATTAGGTTGACTTGAAATTACAGGGGTTTGTAGGTCAAAATGGTCAACTGCTGACAGTTGCATGAAGTCCGACCTATTATAGGGACAGTGAGAGTATACAGATGTCAACTTCAGTTTTGCTTTCAAGAATCATAAAGGTGGAAGGACCTTTAAAGAAAATGAACTATAACGTTCTCATTTTAATGTTTGCATTTGTAGGATTAGATGTAAATGAAAGTATTTGAAAACCCGCAAGTATCAGTGGGATAACTGAGATGGAAGCTAATTTCACACGCCTGCAGGGGAGAGCCCACAGTTGAGAGACACAGCCCTTTCCAGCTTACATTCCACTTTGAGTGGCTCCACATCCCAGTGAACCTCAAGGTCTAACATGGCTGCTGGAGCCTTTACATACACGGGGACTGGTCAGAGAAGAGGCCAGATATTAGAAAGCCATGGAAACCATGCTGCCGGACTGGGCTTTATCTTGAGGGTACTGGGAAGTCATTTAAATTTTCAGCAGGAGCAAAATATGGTTGGGTTACTCTGGCAACTCAGAAGATGGTTTTGAGAAGGACAAGGGGGAAGACAGCAGCTAATGGAGGACCCAGGCCAGCGTGCAGAGGAGGGGCAGGTCCAGCAGTGGAGAGAGTGAGCACATCCTGCACTCCCTGAGAACTGTAGAGGACAAGGAAGGACAAGCAGTAGGATGCCGGAAAGGTGACGCAAGGGTGGGAGGACAGTGACTTCCTTCTGGCGAGGAGTGAGCAGGGATGAGGGAATGGCAACTTCTCCTGAGAATGTCTGCAGAAGAAGCAATATCTTCAGGGGAGTAGCAGGTGTAGTGGAGACAGGTGAAAACATGGCCTTGTGCATGTAAAGTAGTTGTTCACTATGGAAAAGGGGGTTTATTGGGTACAATTGAAAGGAATTAGTGAGACTAGGCTATGAAATAAAGTCTAATATTTGGGGATAGGCAATTCTGAGAGCCTCCTTTTCTCGAGCACTCAAAAACTATGGAGTTGGAGAAAGTGGTTAACAGGACCTGGTCGCCAATGTTACAGCGAAGTCAGGCTATTTTCTGGTTGGCACTGGCTAGACGGGCTGGGCAGCCTGGCCAGGCCTGTGCAGGAGTCCAGGCCCTGCTCTGAGGAGGAAGTGTGGGATTCTGCAGAATCCCCTGGTTAGTGCCAGAATGCCACTCGGTGGCCTGGACTCGGCTGGAAAGGGGCAGGCATCTCTGTCCATGAGGCAGCTGTGCGGATAGTGCAGTGGCCCTGACCGGCTGCGGTGCTCTCGCCCCAGCGCACAGTGGGACGGAGCCCAGCAAATTCAGCAGGATTTCTTGGTCAGTTCTGGGAGGCCTGGAGGAGCCAGCTTCTTTATGCAACCTGCTGACATTGTTGCTATCGCAATTCAAACTTGTCACAGGTCACACCGTAAGTACATCTTCATAAATTACATGTAAGATGCAAGAATCTTGTCCTTAGTAAACCATAGGTATTTGCCTGACCCATCAGTTACTTGATTACAGTGGAAAAAAAAAAAGTCTAGAGATGAGTTAAGACCAGTGAACATGGAGTGTAAATTTTGGGGAAAAGGCAGTTTAAGAGAAAGCTATTTTTTTACTGCCCAGTTCCAGGGGTACTTCAGGGGACTTGGAGCTCACCCCTACTCAGGCAGTTCTCCCACACTTTTCATCAGTGCAGACCGCATGACGGGGAGTGTGCTGTTAGACTTCAGAGGTGTAGACAGGTGATGGATAGATGCAGAGATGCAGAGATTCAATGAGACTCTAAGAGTCCAAGACTCAAAGAGAGAGGGATCATGTACTTTGCAGTCTAGTGGGAAGGAGAGATTGGAAAAAGACAAGTAAAGCCCACATAGCAGCAAGTGCCAGAAAGGAAGTGGCCCTGAGGCAGAGAGTGTCTGGGTCGGGAAGGAAGCCCTTTGTGCAGGGAAGTGGAAAGTGCTCTTTGGAGAGCAGCGTTGAGAGCGGGCTGGGGAAAGCTTGCGCGTAGTCGGGCGTGGACAGCTGTCCGGCGCTCCGGGAAGGGAACGCGGTCAGGGGAATCAGTGCAAGTCCAACTGCCCGCGCAGTTGGCCAAATTTAGCTTCGAATTGTTTGTCACTGTCGCCGCAAAACAAAATTAGTAAAATTGTATTTAAATTATACAACTGACTTTTCTATTTTCCTTTTATTAAAGCAGTTTCATAATAAATTTGCAATATACTTGGAGACCAATTCCATGATGTCGTTTCCTAAACAGCTTCCAAAGTCTCCTAGCCAAAGATCCACGTCAGGTCAGCGAAGACACTTTCATCGAGTCAAGGTCCCAGACACTTTCTGATGGATGACGAGTCAAAGGGAAGATTGTTTTGCACACAACAGCAAAGGAAACGTTATAGATTATATAGTCACTTTAATGCACTTTTGTATTTACAAACGTATTTGTCTTGAACCTAATGGGATTTTGGAAAGTTCTATGATCATTTCATCATAGTACAATTGATGTACAATACAAATTAAACACTTTTTATTATTGCATTATTGATTGATTTGATAGGAGGTAAGTGCTCAGGCTGAATTGCCTTATTCTGAGAAAGCCCTTGGGGAAAAGCAGTCCAAGCACAAGCAAATAAAAACTACAAATAAAAATTTCAATTTGCCTTGAAATATGATTAGCTGATTCTATCAGGCCTACAACTTGTTACTAAAGGCTAAAAATATTACGTTCCAAAACTTCACGAGAATGTAATGAAAGCTCTGAAGTTCACTCCCATATTGATGAAACATGGCAAAGGTTTGCCAGATCTTATAGCAAGGTCAACTCTGCAGCCTACTTAGGGAAGTGAACTTTCGCACAACAATCCATTTGGACTTTTTTCCCCTAAAAGAATAGCATGGAAGAAAGAACGGAGGAACGATGAGCAGGAGGGGAGGAGTTGCTCAACTGGTTAAGGAATGTTTGCCTGGCATAACAGATTTGCCTATTTTCCTCTCAACAGTCTGAGATTACATCATTTTTTTCACTTTCAGGGAATATAGCCGATGGGCCCTAGGCCTGAACCACGTGAAGTAATAACCAATTAGCTCCCCCGTCGGTTCCGCCCAGCAGGTGCCCAGAGTACGCTGGCTGTCTCCCGAGACTCCCGGACATGCCCACAGTGTGCGCTGCCCGTGGAGGCTGCTCCGAGACGCACCAGCAGGGCGGCACTCAGCCCACCTCACAGGTGGGTCTTGACAGACCTGCCCGCATCACACGGGGGACCGTGGCTTCTCTTATTAACTCCTGACAGCCACCCCTTCCACTCCTTCATTCTGCAAACAAATAAAACAGTGACAGAAAACCAGAGGCCTCAATATTGGAATTACTTCATTCTGGATTGTTACCCATGATTGGAAGAATTTTTCTGCCTTCAGTCTAAAGATGACAGTATGGAGCAGGGGTCCTCAAACTTTTTAAACAGGAGCCAGTTCACTGTCCCTCAGACCGTTGGAGGGCCGTTGGAGAGTGCGGCGCACATTCCACACACGCGCACTGTGGGCCCGGGACCAGTCGGCTGCTAAGCAGGACAGGCAGCCGTGTCAAAAACACCCGGCAGGCGGGATAAAGGTCCTAGGCGGGCTGCATGTGGCCCGAGGGCCATAATTTGAGGACCCCTGGATGGATACAATAAATTAGTTTGCATTCCAAAGGCATTTTCCCCCTTGAGGTTAAACAAGTAAGTACTCTGGAGAATACTGTATGTTACTGAACTGTGCTCCTGGCTGAGTGAGCACATTTTATTGCTGTCTTAAGTCAAAGAGGGTATTCCGCTTGTGGTTATGAAAAGCAGGAAGTCCTCCCACACTAAAGTGTACAGATTATTCTTTGCAGGCACAGAATCTGTATTTCAAGTCAGCAAAGGATCAATTTTACTGGGCTATTTTCCAGAAAAGCAAGGTTTGGTTGTAGCCCACACCTAAGTGCAGTTGTCAGCCTGTGTCTATTTGGGAGACCGCCTATTTAACTAGTTTAAAAATTGCCAGTGGTTTTTCCCAGATTCCACAGACAGCCACCACCTCCCAGGAATGAGATGAGGGTGAGGGAAAAAATTTAAAAATCTACAGTCATGTGCTGCATAATGACACTGTTGTCAACACTGTACCACATGTACAACAGTGGTCCCTCAAGATTATAATACTATATTTTTACTGTACCTTTTCTCTGTTTATGTGTGTGGAGAGACACAAATATCTGGCATTGTGCTATAATTTCCCACAGCATTCAGTTCCATAACATGCTGTACAGGTTCCTAGTCCGGGAGCCATCTAGGCTGTACCAGATAGCCTGGTGCATAGTGGGGCATACCATCTAGGTGGTGTAAGCACCCTCTGTGATGTCTGCACAAGGACAACATCACCTAAAGACCCGTTTCTCAGAACATGTCTCCCTCCTTAGGCAACCTGTGGCTCTATTCCAACTTCTCCTTGCTCTCAGAAACAAGGTCACCAAGAACCCCTGAAGATAGAACCGTCTACTGACAGACTCCCTCCCTGGTATCAGAGCACAAAGACTGGCAACCTAAAAAGAGTGGCTCTTCCCAAAGAGCAAGCCCGCACCCTCCCGCACAAGGGCTGGCAAGACTATCACGTGGAGGACGCACCTGCTATTTTGCGAAGCGTCTCCTCCAAGTCCTCCCCGATCTCCCACATCTTCAGCCTTCCCTGAAGGTTTGACACCACCCGGAACGCTATGGCCACTGCACAGTGCCCCACCCAGCGTGCACGCCATGTTGTTAGACGTTGAAGGTGTACATTGCGGCCTAACAGAGGGGCTGCCAACCCAAACGAGAGCGGCACCGAAAACTAAAACTCCAGCCCGCAAAGGCGCCTGGCTGGGAACCTCCCAGCGGCGTCGCGCATCCCGACTCCGCGCGCGCGCCCACGCGGAGCCAATCCGCGGAGGCCAGGCTGTTGCCATGGCCACGGCGCCTGTAGGGCGGGGATGCCTCTGGGCGCGCCCCTGCCCGGGAGCCAATCGGCGGCCGGCGGGGCCGTTGCCACGGCCACGCTGTCTGTTAGGGCCGCGCACGCGCACGCGCACGCGCACGCGCGGTGGCGGCGGCGGAGTCCCGGCGGGCGGGCGGCCGGCCCCTGGGCTGGCGGGGTCCCCAGCCGCGCGCCGCCGCCGCCGCCGCCGCCGCGTCCCTGAGCGCCCGCCATGAACCGGAAGAAGCTGCAGAAGCTGACGGACACCTTAACTAAAAATTGCAAGCATTGTAAGTCAGACTCGGGCGCTGGGCAAGCCGAGCTCCGGGCCGACGGGGCTGAGGCCCGCGGTTGTGCCTGCCTCCAGCCTCCAGGGCCTCGGTGGGGTGCAGCCTCCTCCGCCCCGCCCCGGGGCTGGGCACCCACCGGGGACCTGGGGAACCGATACTGCTACCTGCACTCCAGCACAGCACTGACTTGCTTCTCCTTATAGAAACGTGATGTAGGTGCCCACGAGACACACGTGGTTTTAGCCTCAGACAGGTGTAAAGCAAAAACTGGAAACCACCGGACCCAAGAAAAGTAGAATAGCCAACGTGCACCAACGCCGTCAACACCTGAACAACCTTAGGAAAGATAAGTTGAAGTGGTCCAGAGGTCTGTGTCTCAGAGCAAGGAAATTTGTTTGAGAACCAAAGAGCTCAGCGAAGCTAACCACCTGGCCAAGAACCGGTCCCCAACTTTAGGCTTCCACTCGCCAGGTCCTGGCGGGGTTGAAAGATTAAGGAGACGTGGCCAGGTGACTACATGAGCGCTTATTCGAGGTACCTGCTCCAATCTCACATTTGAAAACGTGCTCCTAGAATTTCATAGGAAACCCTAGGATTGTATTCAGACTGGAAAACCGAGCTGCACTTGGACAAGAAAGCCATAAATGTGGTTTAGATGAGGAAAATATTGTCTGGTGAGCAAGGCTTAGAAGTTGTATGCTGATTGCAAAACTAGGGCCACTTGCATAGTCAGGAGAATCTATGATCCCCAAAACACCCTCATTGTGCAGAGGAGGAGGAATAAACATGTTTTAATGTAGTTCTAGAGATTACAGGACCTAGTGCCTTCTCATCATCGTTCCCGTTTGATATAATGAGTGGTAAGGAATGCTCTCCCAGTGAGTGAGTTGGTGACATAAATAAAAATTGTGATGTGTATAAGCATCTTAAAATTCTTAGAAAAAAAGGCATCTTATAATTTAAGGTATCATAATGGTTATTATAATCTGATGAGTGTTTTGTTCTATCGTTTTTCTTAAAACACTTCCATTTCTGGGAGAAGACCAGATATTACAACATCTAGTAAACGTTTTTGATAAATATTCATACACAATGCAGTATCTGCTGTACACAATACTGAATTTGAGTTAGTCCCTGTTCAGTAAATTTGACTGTATTGCAAACAAACATTCCATGAGCAATCCAAAGGCAAATGTATATATTTTTTTTTTTTTTTGAGACAGAGTTTCACTTTATTGCCCAGGCTAGAGTGAGTGCCGTGGTGTCAGCCTAGCTCACAGCAACCTCACACTCCTGGGCTCAAGCGATCCTCCTGCCTCAGCCTCCCAAGTAGCTGGGACTACAGGCATGTGCCACCATGCCCGGCTAATTTTTTCTATATATATTTTAGTTGGCCAATTAATTTCTTTCTATTTATAGTAGAGATGGGGTCTCGCTCTTGCTCAGGCTGGTCTCGAACTCCTGAGCTCAAACGATCCGCCCACCTCAGCCTCCCAGAGAGCTAGGATTACAGGCTTGAGCCACCGTGCCCGGCCCAAATGTATATTTTTAAAGCTAAGTGAAATCATGGCAGGAAAAAGCCAACTCTTTTGATTTTTTCTCTGTACATAAAAGTTTTAAAATGAGCCTTATAAATGTTGAGGATTGCTAGTTAATTTCTATAGAAATAGTTATGTCATGGGCATTATCATCATTTTGAATTTCTTTGAACAGAGGACCTTTCCCCTGAAGTCAGATTTATTTTTAGTTGCAGGATAATAATGCTACCAGGATAACATGGATACATTTTTGTAGAATCAGAGAAGAGTAAAGCATCTTAGGAGAGCATCCAGTTAATCCACCATCCTACAGATATGATCTGTAGTGTACATTTAGAACTTTCTAAAAAGATGAAAATCCACTCTTGAAGTTTTCTTAATTTCATTTAGTATTGTATTCTAGAATTTAAGAAACATTTAGCAGGGAAAATTTTCTTATGGCTAACCTTTCATATAGTGGGTAATCAACTAATTTTTTTTTTTAAATTTTTGTAGAAATGGAAAAATGACTAATTAACATCCCCTCTGCTAGCATTTCTTGAATAGAGTATATCATTCTTCATGTAGGCTTTTCCTCTCCAATCATTAACAGCTCTTTATTTTTAGAGGTTTATGGGTGTATGTGTAGTTAAATATATACACCATAAAATTTGCCATTTTAACCATTTTAAGCGTATAGTTCTGTGACACTGACATCCACATTGTTGTACAACAATCACCACCGTCCATTTTCCAGAACATTTTCATCTTCCCAAACTAAAACTCTGTACCCACTAAACACTGATTCTCCATTGCCCGCTCCCCAGCCCCTGACAAACACCATTCTACTTTCTGTCTCTACTTTCTACTTTATGTACTTTCTCTGTACATAATTTTGACTACATTAAGTACCTCATGTAAGAGGAATCATACAATATTTGTCCTTCTGTGTATGGCTTATTTCACATAGCATAATGTCCATAAATATTCATCCATGTAGCAGCGTGTGTCAGAATTTCATTTCTTTTTAAGGCTGAATAATATTCAATTGTATTAATATTCCACATTTTGTTTATTCATTCATCTGTCAATGGACTCTTAGATGGCATCTGTCTTATTGGCTATTGTGAATAATGCCACTATGAATATTGGTGGATGAGGATCTGTTTCAGTACCTGCTTTCAATTCTTTTGAGTATATACTCAGAATTGGAATTATTGGATCATATGGTAAATTATGTCTGTAATTTTTTTTTAGAAAACACCATATCATTTTCTAGTAACTAACAGTTGTTTCAAAAATCATAACCATTATATTCTTCTCTACTATTGAATTTACTAAATCTTTTCTTTTTCATAGTTTCAATGTTTCTCTGGAAATGTGGTTCTCAAAACCAGAACCACACTCAAGCTTGTCCTGACCTTTTAGGATGAAGTGTGATTTCTCCATTCTTATGTTCTGTCTTCTGTTATATGTGCACAGGTTTTGTCCTTTTGTTTTAAAAATACTCAACCATAATTTTATCTGGTTTTGTAACGAAATTATCCCCATTTTCTGCCTATATTTAGACTCACCTTTATGTTGTGAAGACCAGGCAACAACCCTTTCACTTACATACCTCAAATAGGGATTGGAACACAAATAATTAAGTCAGTGTTTATAACCACCACCCTTTATGCAATTATGTATATGGGCTAGTATTGTGTATGTATATACTGTTTAAATAAAAAATTCCTTTCTCCAAAACAACTTCTGTATAATTGTATGTTAATTTTTACATAATTCTCAAGACGACCCATATTGGGTGCTCCAATATGCTTAAAAGCTTCTTTATTGGAAAGTAAGTCATCCTGATTTCCAAAATCTGGCTTATGAATTCATTAAGGCTAAAGTGCAATGAAAATTGTTACCTAGTTTTCATGAGCCTGGTATCTATTTCCAGGGAAAGAGTACACTGTAAATCTCATAAATACCTATAATCAAAATGCTGGGAAAGAAAGTTACCATTCTTAAAACTTACCATTATTACTTCTAATTATATTTCTACCAGCCTTGTAGAGTTTAAGATTTGACACCACAATCATTATTCTAGTAACTGAGCTAATATTATCTTCTTTTGTTCTAAACATGGCAACTCCTGTCTGGAGGGAATGCTACTTCTTTTATTTTAGCGGTTAATGTAGCTTTAGCCATCTTCTACTAACCTAAGAATCATGAAGCTTGAAACAGGAGAGTTTTCTATTGACAGTTACATATTTGATGTCTTTGATGTTGTTTCTCTGTAACCTCATTAATGCAAAATTTAAGTTAGGACTTAAAGACAAAAAATGCATTTTTTGTTATATCTTAATTTTATTCTTTCACAGTTAATACATTTGAAGTGAATTGTCTTATAAAGTTATTTTATAATTTGGTGGGAGAAGGCATAGAGCGGCAAGGAACAACCATTGGACTAGATCGTAATGCATTTCGAAACATTCTGCATGTGACATTTGGAATGACTGATGACATGATAATGGACAGAGGTAAGAGATATACAAGATTCAAATTAGCCAAATCCAGCCACAACTAATAAAAAGTTTGGAACTTGGACATATTCTTCATAGGAAGCTTAATGACTACATTCCCAATTTCACATGAATATGAAAATTTAACTTTGCAAAGTTCATAGACAACAAAGTAATATCCTCTCTTTTTTGTGTATTTAGAAGAGAACAAAATCATATTGAATAACTAGGTTCTCTTCACTTATATGTTTTTATCATAAAACCACAAACATGTCAATTTCTACTTAGTAAACATAATAATAAATATTTAATAGAATGGTTTTAAAAGGACATTTAAATTTCCTTACATCAAAGAAAATATTTCAGTAGAAGTTAAGATATAATTCTATGCATCATGTAATGACATTAACTTTTTTGAGTAACAAAAATATATTGACAAAATATCGTATTTGACATTAACATATCTGATTAATATAATTAACATATTTATACCAACATATTACTAATTAGTAATATAGTTATTCATTCAGAACTTTCTCTGTTCCCACAAAACACAAAGAGAAAATTTGAGTGTTTAAATAAAAGAGTTTCCTGATGTCTTAGTTTCCCTTTTGTCAAATAAGAACATTGAATCATATGATCCTGAAGTTTTCTCTGAATTTTAAAAGCAAGTAATGCCAATGTAGATACCTTACTGAGAATTAAAATGCAGCACAAGGATTACATGGTACCTCTCTCTCTTTAGTATTCCGAGGTTTTGATAAAGACAATGATGGCTGTGTAAATGTAACGGAGTGGGTTTGCGGATTATCACTGTTTCTTCGAGGATCTTTGGAAGAAAAAATGAAATGTAAGATTGCAGGTTATCCTGTTTGTACATCACAACTAACATACTTAGAGCACTTAAGTCAATGTCCTCCAACCCAGCCAATGAAGTGGGAAGGTGGGTTCCTTGGTTGGTTGGTTTGAATGCCTGTTAGCCTCTTTTATTCATGTCAGTAAGGGATGAAAGAATGTTAATAAAAACAAAAACCAAGTGATTCTGAGGAGTAATTCATGCTAAGGAAGACTGCATATGAGTTACTGAACATGCTAATTATGTACATATTAAGTATTTTACATATTTCATTACTTGAATTGTAACCATAAAACTGAAGAACATTTCTGAGTCTTAATTCTCAGTTAATTCGATGAACTGTGTTTAAGAGTAGTATTTCAATCAGCTTTCCAAGAGTTTCAAGATGCAAATGCTCAAGTTATTGTTCCTTGGTATGCTTTTTGGTAGCTGAGTGTAAGGACACATTTCTAAGGGTTGTTGAATATATTCACCTACTTAGCATTAGCATTTACTGATGGGGTTGCACCACGGTCTGCCGGGTCAATAGAGTATCAACAAGATAGAATTTAGACATGAAAACTTTATCAGAGAAAGTGTTACCTTACAGTATCAAATTCACAATTTTTCATTTTTTTAAAAAGATTGCTTTGAAGTGTTTGATTTGAATGGTGATGGATTCATTTCAAAGGAGGAAATGTTTCACATGTTGAAGAACAGCCTCCTCAAACAGCCATCTGAAGAAGACCCTGATGAAGGAATTAAAGATTTGGTCGAAATAACACTTAAGAAAATGGTAATCATGGGTAATTTATTTTATTTAATTTTTTTAATTTTTATTTCAGCATATTATGGGGGTACAAATGTTTAGGTTACCTATGTTGCCCTCCCCCCCCAGTCAGAGCTTCAAGCATGTCCCTCCCCAGAAGGTGCGCATCTCACTCGTTATGTATGTATACACCCATCCCCGCCTCCCCCCTCCCACCTGCCTGACACCCGACAAATGTTATTCCTATGTGTCCACTTAAGTGTTGATCAGTTAAAACCAATTTGATGGTGAGTACATGTGGTGCTTATTTTTCTATTCTTGGGATATTTCATTTAATAGAGTGGGTTCCAGCTCTGTCCAGGAAAATACAAGAAGTGCTATATCACCATTGTTTCTTATGGCTAAACAATAGTACTCCATGGTATACATATACCACATTTTATTAATCAGCTGATGTATTGATGGGCACTTGGGTTGTTTCCACATCTTTGCAATTGTGAATTTTGCTGTTATAAACATTTGAGTGCAGATGACTTTTTTATAGAATGTCTTTTGTTCTTTTAGACTTTTGTATTGAAGTTTATAAGCCAGATATAGATAAGAAATAAAAACTGAAATTAAAATTTATTTAGTAAGTTTCCTGTTTAGTTAAATAAAACACTTGATATTATTATAATAATCTTAAAAATTCTCTTCAATTTCACTATCTAATCTCTTATTTTTCTAGCACCATTTCTCTATTAACACTTCACTATGAAAAGAATATGTGTTTTTCTTAAGTACTTTACGTGTTGACTGACATGTTGCTGGTTACCTGCAGGATCATGACCATGACGGGAAGCTGTCTTTTGCAGACTATGAACAAGCTGTGAAAGAAGAGACCCTTCTCCTGGAAGCTTTTGGACCATGTCTACCTGATCCAAAGGTACTGATGTGACTTTCACTGAACGGTAACCAAAACATAACCTAGGATAAACGACCCAGAAGTTTTCTGTTTGGTGAGTGGTGGATCAGATGAACTCTGTTCACTCGCGGGGAATACCTTCTAAATACCGAAAGCCCGCTGAAGAAGAACCTACTGGTTCGTTTCATAGCACTATTTATGGTAGCCCAATGCTGTTTTCATTCGTTAACACATTCATTCATGCAGAAACAGTTGATGGGGCTCAATGTGTGCCAGAAGCACAGACGAAAAGCTCAATGGCTTCACTCAAGGGCTCATATTTTCCAGGGGAAACAAACATAAAAATAATTATGCAAGAGTATGATAAACATTATGATGATATTTAATGACTTGTATGGCGCTTCATCTATGCCAGGCAATGTTGTAAGCAGTATGCCCCAGATGGCCTCATTTAAGCCCCCTGACAACCCTATGAAGTAGATAGTATTATTGTCCTCAGTAAACTGAGGCTCAGAGAGTTTAGGCAACTTGTCCAAGGTCACTCACTAATTAGCGGAGTGCCCTGGCGTGCTGGTGCCAGAGTCAGAGGTGCATGTGGAGTGTCGGGAGGAAGGGCTTCCGAACCAGCTGTGCGGAATGGCTGGGGCGTGGCTGCCGGGACAGCAAGGCTTATCAGGAGAACTGGGTATCAGAGGACAAAATAGCCAGGTAAAAAGTGGAAAAATAATCTGAGCAAAAGGAATGACACCTGTAAAAAAAGAGAAAAGAGGGGGGGAGAGAGAGAAAGAGATGTGGCCAGAGTTGCGAGTGAGTAGGTGCCGGAAGCGTGTCTGCTGTGGCCTGGGCTGGCGTGAGGCTGCGGTGCACAGGAGGACCAGGCCCCGTGGGCTCCGAGCCTGGGCTTTCTCGAAGGTGACGAGGCCTCCCTGGAGGCTCTGAGGCAGATGGAATGATGTGATACATAAACACGACCATTCCCCCAGGCTCTAGTTGTATCTCCAGTTGCCTGCTCAACACGTCCGCTTAGGTGTTCTCAACAAACTCTTGATCTCCCCTCAAAACTTGCCCCTCCACCAGTCTCAGATAATGGCAACTACATACACACAGCTGCTCAAGCAAAAGCCAGAGGCCATCTTTAATTTCTTTCTTGTAGCACCATTGCCTGCTCCTCTAAAATGCGTCTCTGAGCATAACCTCTTCCCTACACATCCGCTAGCCCCGCCCTAAATCAAGCCGCCGTCATCGCTCACCTAGCCTAGATCTTTAGTCTTCTCCGGTCCACTGCTGTCCCCTATCGATTTTTCTCTACAATATCCAGTACACTTAAAATGCAAATGCCATCACGCCCCTCTCTTGCTCCAAGCCTCCCCGTGGTTCCGAAGCTGATGCGGCAGGCCTTGCTCGCTCTCCAACCACATCTCCCAACGCCCGACCGCCCTTTCTCTCCTGCTGCTGGAGGTGCAGCGGCTGTCCGGTGGGCCTCCTTCCACGCCTGTGCGCCCGCTGTCACCTCTGACCCGGAAGTCCTTTCCCCAGACCTTCCTGTGCCTCAGGTTCCCACAGCGTCCCTCTCTGCTCGGATGCCACTTCCTCACAGAGCCTCATCTCGACCACCTTAACTGCTCCTCCCTCTCCATCCCTTAACTCTGCTTTCTCAAACTCTTAGCAGCTCTTTTTATCACTTAAGATACATTTGCTCATTTACTTGCTGTCTGTCTCACTCACATAGATATAAGCTCACCTGAGGCTGGGAACTTCGTCCTTTTTTCATTGTTTCCCTATAATCCTGTGTGAAGCACTTGGTAGGTGCCTAGTAATTGATGGATGGACGGATGGATGGATGGAAGGAAAGGTGGGTGGATGGGTGGATGGATGGAAGAAAGGAAGGAAGGAAGGATGGAAGGGTGGATGGATGGATGGATGGATGGATGGATGGATGGAAGGAAAGGTGGGTGGATGGGTGGATGGATGGAAGAAAGGAAGGAAGGAAGGATGGAAGGGTGGATGGATGGATGGATGGATGGATGGATGGACGGATGGATGGATGGAAGGAAAGGTGGGTGGATGGGTGGATGGATGGAAGAAAGGAAGGAAGGATGGAAGGGTGGATGGATGGATGGATGGATGGACGGATGGATGGATGGAAGGAAAGGTGGGTGGATGGGTGGATGGATGGAAGAAAGGAAGGAAGGAAGGATGGATGGATGGATGTATGGAAGTAAGGATGGAAGGATAGATGGAAGAATGGAAGGATGGATGGTTAAATGGAAGGAAGGATGGGCGGATAGACAGAAGGATAGAAAGGAAGGAAGGAAGGATGGGTGGAAGAAAGGATGGAAAGATGGATGGATGGAAGGATGGATGGGTGGATCTCAGAACTTGCTGGATGGGTAATTCTGGATCTGTCTCCCTCCATCTCCTCAGGAACTATTTCATCATTTACTTTTACATTTACCATACATTTCCAACTTCTTCCCTCTCTAGAAAAATATTCTCATTAGAGTTTTAAAAGATTTAAAACTGTCCCATCTGAAAAACAAAACAATAGGAAGGAGGGAAGACAGGCAGGCAGAAAGGAAAGGAAAGGAGAGAGAGACAGAGAGAGAGGGAGAGATGAAGGAAGAAAGGAAGGCAGGAAGGCAAGAGGAAAGGGAAGGGAAGGGAAGGGAAAGGGAGAGAACTTTCCTCAATTCCACGGCTACTCCTGTCCAATGGCTTTCCTTCTCATAGTCAAATTTCTTGAGAGAATTGTCCACATTGAAAATCTGCACTACTGTCACTTCTCCTTGTCCATCCCTGAGTCTGCTGTCGCCAAGGTCACCCTGCCTTCCTCATTAGTAAATCCCATGAGCCCTCTTGGATTCTTATCTTCCCAGACCACATCCCTTCCTTGCCCCAGCTTTCAGTCTGGCTTCTCCTGCTCTGTGAAGCATGTCCTTCCTTGCCAGGGCCTGCCGTGCCCTGCCCCGCCCTCCTGGACTCCCAGAGCCCACACGTGCCGTCCCTGCCATATGCCTGCCAGTCTCGGGCCAGTCTCTACCATTGGGCAGGACACTCGTGGGGAGCTGAGTGGCCTTGTCCATCTTTGTGGCCCCAGGCAAGCACTGTGTTTGGAGTGTAGTCAGCACTGACGGGATCTGTGAGTGCAGCGTGCTTGAGCACCAGGAATTCTCCACGCCTGCTCTCCGACAGCTGCCCTGCCTCTGCACACACTCAGGAGATAACACAGAATGCTTTGCAGAAATCTGTACTGAGTTGAGCACTTTTATTTTACAGAGCCAGATGGAATTCGAAGCCCAAGTATTCAAGGATCCAAATGACTTCAATGATATGTGAACATTGCTGTATTGTCCCAAGTAAGGAAAACAGGAGGCACATATGCTGTTGTTTATTTTTTCTACTTAGCCCAGAAAGATGATGTTGAATTGTGTGTGTGTGGGGGGGGTGTAGTTCACTTACATATCTTATTTAGCTCTAGTGTAAGGTGTGGGTAAAACAGATGGAAGACAAGAAGTTCCTCGTTAGATGTTGGGTTCAGCGAGACAGGCTAACATTGCTAGAGACATTTTATCATGGATTATCTCTCGAAGCACAAGCTGTGTGCTTAATAATCATGAATTATTAAGACAAATGTTCTTCATGTGAGGAAGAAGTGGAAAAAATCATCGAAACTACTGGATTTCCTTTGAAACAATAAATAAGGTGGCATCAAAAGAATAGTAATACTGGCATTTAGCATAGAAACACCTTTCTGCTAGTCATTGAGGGAGAATCAGAGAGATGAAAGATACATGGAGCCTCTTTTAATATGATATATATTACTATTTGAGGCTTTGCCTCAACAACCTTACTGGACGTAAGCATCTGTGGACAGGGTGTTACCCGCACACACCTTTGCGTCTGCCATAGCAGTTAGTCTTCAGCATGTGAGGGGCCCTCCACATATACTGTGTATTCGAGTGAAACCTGAAAAGGACCACAGGATAAATACAAAAGCCAGATGAGCAGAGGAAGAGGAGTATGCTCCCTGTTTCCCAGGGTTAATGAATAATGCATAGGCACAGCTTTCAGCTTATCTCTGGAGTTGCTCCAGACAGCCCCTGCGCCCTGCTTTGCCATGGGTTGGCACAGCCCCCACCTGGCAACCTGGGTCCCTCCACGTCCACCTCAGTGCACCACAGTATCTTCATCCCCTCCCTGCACTACCCCAGGATGGGAGAAGGACAGATGGATGGAAGGGAGGATGAAAGGCTAGATGGATAGATGGAAGTATGGAAGAATCCCATCTAGGATTCTCTTTGTGTACCCCCTTATCAGGGAATGGCTGTGGACACCTGCAGACAGACCTGGCTTCTGCCTGCTTCCCGCTCTCTAGTGTTTGCAGGCATTGTGTGGAGCATGGGAAAGATGGGGCCTAGTTAGGTTTGTGTGTGCTGCTTTCTGCCTTCTTAGTACACACGGCAGGCACCTGAGAGAAGCGTGTGCAGTGTCTATGCTATCCATACAGGGACGTGCTTAGAGGCTTCTAGGGTTAAAATCTCCTTTTCACTACACATGCATTTTCAAGTTTAAGTAAAAGAGTATATTGTGTAAATGCCAGACTGTTACTAATATATAAAATAAATACTTGCATGAAATAAAAGAAAAATATTTTACTGTGCAAGTATCTCCTTTAAATTTTAGATTCTTATAGAGGTGGACTTTCACACAATTTTTCAATCTGCAGTAGGTGTAAATAATGCAACACACAATGATTTTAAGTTTTTGTTTTTATTCGGGAGTAACTGACAATTTAAATCTGTATATATTTGATGTTTTGATATACTTATACATTGTGAAATAATCAACACAATCAAGATAATTAACACATACATCACCTCATGTAGTTACCATTTTGTTGTATGTGTGATCTACCCTATTAGCAAATTCAAAGTATATAATACAGTATTGTTAACTATAGTCACATTGCTATTCATTATGTCTTCAGAAATTATTCATCTTGCATAACTGTAACTTTGTCTTTGCCAACATCTCCCAATTCTCTCCTCCTCTCAGCCCCTGGCAACCACCACTGTACTCTCTGTTGCTATAAGTTTCAGTATTTTGGATCCCTCATATAAGTGAAATCATGCAGTATTTGTTTTTTTCTGTCTGGCTTATTTCACTTAGCATAATATCCCCCAGGTTCATCTGTGTTGTTGGAAATGACATAATTTCCCTCTTTTTAAAGGGTGAATAATATTCCATTATGTGTTTGTATGTATGTATATGGAATGCGTATGCACACACATACATATATGTGTGTATATATTAGCTATATATTTCATACTTGATCCATTCACCCAGTGACATTTAGGTTGTTTCCATATTGTGGCTACTGTGAATGACACTGCAATAAACATAGGGTTGCAGATATCTCTTTGCAATATGATTTCATTTCCTTTGGATGTATACCTAGAAGTGGGATTACTAGATCATATGGTAGTTCTAGTTTTAATTTTTTTTTTGAGACAGAGTCTCGCTTTGTTGCCCAGGCTAGAGTGAGTGCTGTGGCGTCAGCCTAGCTCACAACAACCTCAAACTCCTGGGCTCAAGCAATCCTGCTGCCTCAGCCTCCCAAGTGGCTGTGACTACAGGCATGTGCCACCATGCCAGGCTAATTTTTTCTATATTTATTAGTTGGCCAATTAATTTCTTTCTATTTATAGTAGAGATGGGGTCTTGCTCTTGCTCAGGCTGGTTTCGATCCTGACCTCGAGCAATCCGCCCACCTCGGCCTCACCAGAGTGCTAGGATTACAGGCGTGAGCCACCACGCCCAGCCTAGTTTTAAATTTTGAGGAGCATCTATACTGTTTTCCATAATAGCTGTGCCAATTTGTGTTTCCACCAACAGTGTTCAGGGTTCCCTCTTCTCCACCTTGCCAGCACTTGTTTTAATATCTTTTGTCTTTTTGGTAATAGCCATTCTAAGAGGTTATTATCTTACTGTGGTTTTGATTTATATTACCCTGATGATTATTGACATTGAGCACTTTTTCATATACCTATTGGCCATTGGTATATCTCTGAAAAATGTGCAGTTAGGTCCTTTGCCCATTTTTAATCAGGTTTTTTTCAGAGTTTTGTTTTGTGTGTTGGGGGGTTGTTCTTTGTTTGGTTGGTTTTTTACTGTTGAGTTATATGAGTTCTTATATATTTTAGTCATTAACCACTTATCAGATATATGATTTTCATATATTAATATTTTCATAATGGTTTCCTTTTCTTTGCTGCGTTTGTTGTTGTTGTTCAATTTGATTCAATCCTATTTGTTTTTGCTTTTGTTGTCTGTGCTTTTGGCATCATAACCAAAAAATCATTGCCCAGACCAGAGTCATGGAGCTTTTCCCCCGTGTTTTATTCTAATCTGTTTATAGTTTCAGGTCATGTATTTAATCCATTTTGATTAATTTTTGTATATGATATGAGATAAGGGTCCAATTTCATTGTTCTAATGCAGATATCTAGTTTTCCCAACACCATTTATTAAGGAGACTCCCCTTTCCCCATTGTGTATTCTAGGCACCTTTGTTGAAGATCAGTTGACCATAGATGCCCTGATTGATTTGGGGCTCTGTATTCTGTTCCATCTGTCTATGTTTGTTTTTATCAGTACCAATCTGTGTTGATTCTTATAGCTTTGAAATCAGGAAATGTGATGCTCCCAGATTTGTTCCTCTTGCCCAAGATTACTTTGCCTATTTAGAGTCTTTTGTGTGATTCCATATGAATTTTAGGATTATTTTTTCAACTTTAGTAGAAAGAATGTCATTCGGATTTTGAGAGAAACTGTATTGAGTCTGTAGATCAATTTATGTAGTGTGGACATTTTAATGATAATACAATCTTCTAATCCATGTATATGGGATGTCTTTCCATTTATCTGTATTTTGTTTAATTTCCTTCATCATTGTTTTTATAATTTTCAATGTACAAGTCTTTCATCTTTATTACTAAGTATTTTATTCTTTTTGTTGCTATTGTGACTGAGATTTTTTTTCTTAATTTTCTTTTCAGACAGCTCGTTGTTTGTGTGTAGAAATGTGACTGATTTTTGTAAGTTGATTTCGTATCCTGCAGCTTTACTGAATTTGCTTATTAATACTAACAGCTTGTGTGATTGTTGGGTCTTCAGGGTTTTCTACATATATAATGATGCCATTTGCAAATAGAGATAATTTTACTTCTTCCTCTTCAATGTGGACACCTTCATTTCTTTTTCTTGTGTAGTTGCTCTGGCTAGAACTTCTAATACTGTGTTGAATAGAAGTGACAAAAATGGGCACATTTGCCTACTGGAGCTTAGAGGATCTTACCAGATCTTAGAGGGAAAGTTTTCCATTTTCATTATGATGTTAACTTTTTTCATATGTGACTTTTCATATATGACTTTTATTGTGTTGAGATAAGTTCCCACTACACCTATTTTTTTGAGGCTTTTAAAGATATTAATCTTTAAAATGTTGGATGTTGGATGTTGAACTTTGTTAAATGCTTTTTTTTTCTATATCTCTCAGATAATCCTATGGAGTTTTTTCTTTGTTTTTACTGATATTTATTGTTGTATCACATTGCTTAATTTGTATATGGTGAACCATCTTTGCATCCCAAGGATAAATTCCAACTGGTCATGGTGTTATAATTATTTTAATGTATTGCTGAATTCAGTTTGCTAGTATCTTATTAAAGATTTTTGCATCTATGTTCATCAGGGATATTGGCCTGTAGTTTTCTTTTCTTGTGTTGTTATTGTCTGGTTTGGATCCAGGATGACACTGGCTTCATAAAATGAGTTTTAAAGTATTCCCTTTTCTTCTGTTTTATGGAAGAGTGAAAGAAGGACTGGTATTAATTCTTTGAATGTTTGGTAAAATTAACCTATAAAGATATATTGGTTTTGAACCTTTCTTTGTTGAAAAGTTTCTGATTACTGATTCAGTCTCCTTATTTGTTATTAGTCTGTTCAGGCTTTCTATTTCTTCATAATTCACTTGGATACATTTCTAGAAATATACAATCTATCAATTTCTTCTAGGTCATTCAATTTGTTGGCATAATTCTTCATGATAGTCCTTTTATTTCTGGAGCATCCATTCTAACAGCTCCTCTTTCATTTGTGATTTTATTTGAGTATTCTCTCTCTCTTTTTCTTCATCTAGCTGTTTGTCAATTTTGTTTGTCTTTTCAAAAACCAAACAACTCTTAGTTTTGTTGATTTTTTTCTTATTCTCTATTTAATTTATTTCTCTTTTAATCTTTATTACTTCTTTTCTTTTGCTAACCTTAGACTTAATTTGTTCTCTTTTTTCTAGTTTTCTGAGGTGCAAGGTTATGTTGTTTATTTGAGATCTTTATTTTTTAAAATGTAGGCATTTATCATTGTAAACTTTTCTCTCAATACTACTTTTGCTGCATCCCATAAATTTTGGTGTGCTGTGTTTTTGTTTGTCTTGAGATAATTTTTAAATTTTCTTTGACTTTCTGTTTGAAAAAAATCATTATCCAAAAATGTGTTTAGTTTCCATGTATTTATGAATTTTCCCATTTTCTTGCTGTTATTAATTTATAGTTTCATTCTGTTGTGGTTGGAAATGATACTTGGAATGATTTCAATCTTTTTAAATGTATTAAGTTTTTTGTGACCTAACATGATCTATCATAGAGAATATTGTATGTATGCTTGAGAAGAATGTCTTCTTTTTACTGTTGGCTAGAAAGTTCTGTACATATCTGTTAGGTATTTGGGGATCTATAGTATTGTTCAATTCAGCTGTTTTTTATTGATTTTCTGTTTAGATGTTCTATCCATTATTGTAAGTAAGATATTTTAGTTCCCTGCTATTCCAGTATACCCATGAATTTTTCCCTTCATATCTGTCAATATTTGCTTTATATATTTAGGTGCTCTGATATTGGGTGCATATATATTTAAAGTTGTTATATATTCCTGTTGAGTTGACCTTTTCATCATTATATAATGGCCTTCTTTCTCTCAAAATACAATTTTTGACTTAAAATCTATTTTGTCTGATATAAGTATAGGCATCCCTTCTTTCTTTTGATTACCATTTGCACAGAATATCTTTTTCCACCCCTTCATGTTCAACCTATGTGTGTCTGTAGATATAAAGTGAGTCTCTTATGTACAGCATATTGCTGGATCTCTTTTAAATCTGCTCAATTATTCTGCACATTTTGATTGAGTGGCTTAATTTATTTACATTTAAAGCAATCATTGATAGATACAGACTTATTAATGCCATTTTATTCATTCTTTATGTCTGTTTTGCAGTTGTTTTCCCCTTTTTTCTTCTATTCCTGTCTTCCATTGTTATTTGATGATATTTTGTAGTGATTTGCTTTGATTGTTTTATTTTTTATGTGTATATATCTATTATAGATTTTGTTTCATGATTAACTCAAGGTTTGCATAAAATACCTTATCTATTTTAAGCTGATAATATTTTCAATCACATAAGAAAATTATACTTGCAATCCTCTCCACACATTTTGTGTCCTTATAGTCACAGTTTCTTTTTTTATATTGTACATCTCTTAATGAATTTTTATCTTTTATGTTAGGGTTAACATTAATTTATGTACTACCATTAAAGCATAACATTATTCTGTATTTGTCTATGCATTTACCTTGGACAATGAGATTTATGCTTTCACATTGCTGTTTCACATAGCATGTTTTTGTTTTAATTTGAAGAACCTCCTTTACAGTTTTTCGTCAGTCAAGTCTCATCATAATGAACTCCCTCAGTTTTTTGTTATCTAGAAAATACTTTCTTTCTCCAATTTTAAAGAATTATTTTTCCAGGTATAGAATTCTTAATTGGCAGGGTTTTTTTCTTTCAATACTTTGAATATATCATCCCATTCTCTCCTGGCCTGCAAGATTTCTGCTGAGAAATCCACTGATTGTCTTATTCAGGCTGCTTTCTTTGTGATACATCAATTTTCTCCTCCATTCAAAATTCTTTGTTCTTGACCTATTTTCAAGTTTGCAGATCCTGTCTTCTGCTTAATTGAGTCTGCTGTTGAAGCTCTCTGTTACATTTTACATTTCATTCATTTTATTCTTCAGCTCCAGAAATTCTGTTTGGTTCTTTTTTATGACTTCTTTTTGTTGACCTTCTAGTTTTGTTCATGTTTTGTTTTCCTGATCACACTGAGTTGTCAATCTGTGTTTTCCTATACCTTGCTGAGCTTCTTTAAACCATTGCTTTTGGAATTTTTTTTTTGTCAGGCCATTCAGAAATCTTCATTTCTTTAGAATTGGCTCCTGCAATTTATTGTGTTATTTTTACAGTGTCATGTTTTCTTGGTTTTACACATTTCTTTTACCCTTGCATTTACATCTATACATTTGAAGGAACAGACAATCCTAGACTTGATGGACTGGCTTTGGTGGGGAAAGACCTTCACCCATGGGTGAGTATGAGGGCACCAGCTGGGTGGCATGTGTCAGAACTGGCTCCACATGGGCACAATAGCTTGCATGCTAGGCAGCTCCATCGGCTGGGTCAGCATTAGTGAAGACTGTGGGGGTCCTCAGTCATGAAAGCCTTGAGTGTCCATGATGGTGGGAAATACCTCTGGGGTCCCCAGTGGTGGAGGCTGCTAGGGTCCTACTGCTTTCTTTTTCCCCCAAAGGGAGAGGTCACAGCAAAAGGGATCCCTTTTGCTGCTGAGCTATGCCAGGCTAGTGGATGGGGTAATGCAGGTAAAATGCTTCCAACACTTTTACATGCAGTCCTTAGTTTGTGTGCCTTAATGGGTTGCTACAACTTCTAAAAAGTACTCTGGAGCTCTTTCAGAGCTATTTTCCATGGTGGGTAGTTCTAGAATTGTTGCTTTTGTAGAGGAGAAAAGGGCTGGGATCTTCTAGTCCATCATTTTTCTGATAGTACTTGCCTGCTTTAAAATTTTACATTTATTTTTCTGATTACAAAGTAATTGAGGCTCACTGATGAGTATTTCAGAAGTTTAGAAAATTAAAAAAATAAAATTAAAATAATATTCTGATGTAAATTCTTTCCGATTTTTAAGGCATTTTTAAGTATACCTATATTTTTGCAAAGAAGATGCTATATTTTTCAGATGATCAAATTGAAAATGCATTTTCATAAGCTGCTTTTTAAATGTACTACTGTCTCATGAACATTTTTTCAGGTCATTCAACATTTGTCTATAGCATGATTTGTAATAGCTGCCTGGTATTCTGTCATGACAGACTTTATTAAACCACTTTCTTGCTATTGACATTTCATGTGTTCCCACATTATTACTATTATAAATAATTCTAAAAATTAACATTTCCATAGATAAATCTTTTCTCATGCCTCAGTGCTTACTTTCTTGGAGTAAATCTGTGAAAGTAGAATTGTTGGGTTAGAAGCTGTGCATAACTGTGAGATTTCTGGCACATGCTGTCAGACCCATCAGGAAGGGCTTCCAGCTGAACTGCCATGTCCAGAGTATGAGAATGCCCATCCCCCTTCCCCACAATAAACCTCCTTTTAACTCCCTTGCCTGTGTCATGGACCATTATATGCTTGATTTTAATTAATCATTTAAAGAACTACTCTAATCTGTACTTATTGTAGGTTGAGTATATATCGACCTCCATATGAATAACCCTCTTTTATTACTTGACATTATTTACAGCTAAGAAAAGGTTAGCAAAAAACCCTAAATGATTTTAGTCCAACTTAAGATGTTGCTGGCACTTGACTGTAAGAACTCACAAGCTCTGATCAAGAACTTCCCAATATATACAGAACACACCTCTGCTGCTGTTCCTCCTCATAGTCTGCCCACATCATTTCCTTCTACTCCAAATCTCGATTGCTGGATCCTCTGGATTTCACTACTGTAGCAACTCATAAATGATTTTAACACAGAAAAGACGCGTGGGTACTGTAGGAATGGGTTTCAGGAAGAGCTCTCCTCCCTTCCTGCTCACTCTGGGTCCTCGCCTCCCCACTGCCAGGTGTGGCTGGACTTTTCTCCTCCCTAAGTGCAGCCCACTTGTCTGATTCTGGTCTTTGCCTGCCTTTGGGAGGGCTGGGCTAGGACAGCGGGTTTGAGATAGACTTCCTCTCCCTGGCTCCTCCCGCCTTGGCTTCCCCTTCCCCCCAGGCTCTGAGCGAACCAGCAGAGAGTCGGCCTGGCCCTTTGGGGAGAAGTACACATCATCCCAAAGCAGCGTGGAGAAATTCTATTTGGGAAACAATCCAGTACTATTTTTTTAACTACAGGATTTTAAAACCACCACTGAAAACTGGTAGTCCTGCATTCTTAACCTACAAATATCTCTGTGTACAAGACTGCACTTGTAAGAAACCAGGCCTGCAATTGCTTGTGCCATAAAATCATCCAAAACATTCACTAAGTCCCTAATTTGTGCAACACTGTGAGGGTTAATATACTCTGAAGTCAGCTGCCCCAGCCCTCACCCCATTCCTGATGTAAAACGGCAGTTCTAGGCCATGTGCTGCTCACGTCACCTGCCACTGACGGCTTGGACCCATGGGCACAGCCCCTTTCCTGCCCCCCTGCCACACAAAGTGACTTTATCTTTATTAAAGAAGATTGTTAAAGGGGATTGCAATGAATTACTCAGAAACTACGGATGACCATCTAGGGAAAGTCCCTGTAAGCTGCCCTTCAGAGTCTCCATCTCCCTGTTGCTGCATTTTATCTCACAGGTCCTGCCCCCACGGAGTCAACCCTACTTCCTGCACAGCCACCCGTAGCAGCGGTCAGTTCTCGAAGAGTGGCCAGGAGAGCACTGGGAATTGCATTAGACATAGACTATAAAAGGCACATAATAAAAATGGAAATTTAACCCATGTAGCCATTAATTACAATTTTGGAAATTATGAGGATGGTTTGGTAATATTTCAAAAAGAGGCAGAGTAATACATTTGTATTTTCTGATTTAGAGACTGCCCTCTGTCAGAGAGCGAGGCAGATTATCTCTTGTTTTCCAGTCTAAGTTTCCATTGAGGGAGAGACCAACCGAAATGCGTATGGCGTAAATCAAAGCTCCTTCTCGTAGATCTATCTCAAGTAAACTTTCTCAGCTCCATGGGAGAGTGAAAAAGGAAGGAGACCTAACAGTAAAGTAAGTGTCAGCAGTTGCTTCTGCGTTTGAAGGGTCTGGATCAGGTGTCATTGCCCTGAGCAGCAGTCCCGCCCACAGTCCCGTCACTGGTCATTTGTGGCTTTCTTTCTTTTTTTTTTTTTTGAGACAGAGTCTCACTCTGTTGCCCAGGCTAGAGTGAGTGCCGTGGTGTCAGCCTAGCTCACAGCAACCTCAAACTCCTGGGCTTAAGCGATCCTCCTGCCTCAGCCTCCCAAGTGGCTGGGACTACAGGCATGTGCCACCATGCCCAGCTAATTTTTTCTATATATTTTTAGTTGGCCAATTAATTTCTTTCTATTTTTAGTAGAGACGGGGTCTCGCTCTCGCTCAGGCTGGTCTCGAATTCCTGAGCTCAAATGATCTGCCCACCTCAGCCTCCCAGAGTGCTAGGATGACAGGCGTGAGCCACTGAGCCCAGCCCATTTGTGGCTTTCTTTGTGCCTCATGCATCCTACCTAATCCGTCAAGAAAATACTCCTCCCCCTAATACACACATCTTCCTTTTTCTTGGCCTCCCCCTGCCTGTTTTGCTCCACACTGGCTCACATGTGGCCCCAGCTGGGGTCACAGAGTTCCCTGGGGTGAGCACTTGTCAACTTAAAGGACATTCGAATACGTTGGGTGAGATACTAGCTGTCCTCCCCATACCCCGAGTTGCACCTTCCCACTGCTGTCCACATGTCCAAAGCGTTGCATAGATGAAGGGGACCCTGAGCAGCCTGTTGCTGAGACACTGCAGCTCAGAGCCACACAACACTGGGCCTGAAGCCAGAGACTGGCGCGGGGGAGGCAGAGGAATGTAGAAGTCCTCTCTGTGAATGGCATTTAGAACTTGAGTCACTATCTCCCAGGAGGCACAATTAACCCGAAAGCACAGGGCAGACCAGAAGATAAATTAAAACCATTTGGTCAAGTCTTCCTTAATGAATCATTCGAAAATATGTTAAAGCCAGAAAACAGGGTGAAACAATTCCCATAATCTCAATAATACATTATACAAAAATCCAGTGAGCACCTGAGTTCCAGGTGTGGTGCTGAGCATTCTACATTCATTAGCTCACTAATTTCTCACCCATCCTAAGAGGTAAACACAAACATTCCTTACTATTTTCATCCTACAGATTGAGGAAATTGGGCTTAGGAAAGTCACGAAACTTCCTCTGTGTCCCAAACTGGTAAAAAGCAAAGCCAAGATTCAGACCTTATCTAGCTCTAATATGAAAGATCTTCATCTCAGCAAGGTCGCCTCTGCCTCCTAAAAAATCTTCCCGAGGACCCTCCAGGGGCGGGGCTGGTTGCCGTGCAACATGCACTCCCTCTGCTCTCCTCATCCGGACATGCCTTGGGGTCTCCTTTCTTTATCCACTGCCCAGATGGGTGTAAAGGCGTCCATGTTTTGTACTATTAGGAATCTGGACATTAGGCTGGGGCTTTGCTTACCCTGAGTCCAGATGTGGTGAACAGCATGGAATGGTGGCCAGGCTACCACCATCCAGTAGCTCTGAGGTCTGGGAAGGGAGGCAGAAGTGAGAGGAGCGTCAATGGGCCGTAGACAGAGGGAGAAGAGGCTGGCACTGTTGCTGGTTCGTGAGAAGAACGGCAGCAGTGGTATCTTTGGGCCATCTTAGGCGGTTCAGGGAAAGGTTTCCATCTGAAGAGAAGAAGGAGGAGGAGGAGGAAGAAGAGGAGGAGAAGGAAGATGAAGGAAGAAGGTGCTAGTGATAAAAGGCGAACATAAGAAATTATGATGTGGCACTGAGCAGGTGTCTGTACCTAACCCAGAGACACACAACTGGTACACAGTAGAGCTCTCAGATATGCACAAGGTCTGAATCTGCAGCCCAGGTACTTAACCATGTTCCAGCCATGAGTGCCACTTATGAAACCACATGGCATTGCCCAGATGGCAAGACTTTGACAGTCCGATATAAGTAAAGTGATGTATGGATTGGTGGGGACCATAGCATTTATCATCCAAACTGGGATGATATTGAGGGTAAAAGGACATGTTCATGATTACATCAGGACAATGTAACCTGGAGTTGGCCCGGGCAAAGCAGGAGGGATGGTCACTCTATTGGTAGGCTATAAATTACTCCACAAATTACATTATCTATGAAATGAGAATAACACCTGCTCTCTCTACCTCTGCTCTGCAGGGTTTTTGTAAGGAAGGACTGAATGAGATAATCCAGATAATGTCTATTATGTCACTTTGTAAGCTGTAAAATATGATATAAATTCATAGATTAGGATAGGTATGCATTGGACAATGATATGTGTCCATTGGACATGAAGAGCACGCTTGGGTTCCTCAAAGGAGCTCACGTGTCGTGATTAGATATGGACACCAACAGCCTGAAAATAGAAAACCCTGGCTTCTGGGTGCTGCCTTGTGCTCAATGCATGACATTGTTTAAGTCTCTTAGCCAGCATAAGGATGTTGAAGAATATTTCTAAAATGTCTTTAATAACTGAATTAATTTAGAAAAATGAATCTCATGAAATGAGGATGAAACTCCCATGTAAACATCACTAAAATTTTGATGAATGCTACACTCTCAGAGTCAGCATTACTGAAACTGCCTGCCTGCTCCCTCATCACAACTCAAAGCACGGGACACACGCGTGGTCGTTTATCACGCGTCATAGACACAGTAGAGTTCCTCGAATTTCTCTCTCATCCCACCAAAATATCAATACGTCCAAAGCGATTAGCACCACACTGGTAATAACTTCGGTTCTTCTAATTAACCAAATTCAAGATTTAATGTGTTTGTTACAAGGTTCTAAAGTGCTAGTACATCAAAGATAAATTAATGGGATGCACAATTTTTATGAAAGCATAAAAGTTGAAAATCACACCGAGTAAACATGAACTTGCATCCAAGGTGCATGAGTACCAGCTAGCCAAATTCATACCGTCTTCTTGCTGTGTTCTAATTCGAGCGGTGTGAGCCGGACTGAGTGCAAGGCAAGCTGCTTCAGTTTGAGTTTCCAGTTAGTATTATATTTTCATTCTCCTAAACTCAAAAAACAGTGCAGCAGCCTTAAGAACTCTAGGCAGCCACTAACTAGAACGTAGGCACACTCTCCTGAGGACCTGAAAATCACGCTGTTTGGGTTTAAGCACGATGTGAGTAGGGCCCTGTGTCCAAGACCTGCACACTGTGCACCAGGCGACAAAAGGGGCCTTGTCCCTACCTTGAAGGGCACACAGTCAGCGAGCTCAGTCACTGTTGTCCTGGGCGTGGGCAGTGGGGGAGGGAGGAGGAGGTGGAAAAAGAAAAAGATTAACTGAGTGAGAGAAAAAGTTTTCATTCCATGATTTTTTTTTTTTTAAGAAAACACAGAGAGGTACCTGGAGAACTAGGGTGGGCGTTCCCTCCCCCGTTTCGGTGGACTCTAGACAACCGGCAGGGCTGCGAGGGAGCGGCTGGCCCCACGGCCTGCAAGGCAGCGCGGAGAGGCGGGCAGGGCAGGATGTGCAGCAGGCCGGGGCCTGCGCGGTGCCCAGGTATGTGGCTGAGAGGAGGGCGCTGGCCCGCGGCAGGTGCAGCACCGCCAGTGCCCGCGGCCCAGGAAAGGAAACCTGCAGGTGCCGTCAGGACATGTTCCGAGCCTCCCGAGTCGCCACGCGTTCTTCTGAACGCTGTCCCACCCATTGTCTGCAGAGAGGCCAGGGCTTGCAGGGAGCGGCCTGTGGGGTCTCCTGCTCCAGGGCTTTGATGGCAGCAGGGGCGGCCTGGGGAGGGCGGTGGCCAGAGGGGCGGGCCTGTGCCAGAGGTGTGGTGGCGGTGGAGCCCCGTGGCAGCCCCCCACCCCCCTACCCCCGTGCCCGGAATGTGGCGACACCAAGGACGGGGGCTGCAGGCTGGGGAGTGGCGCCCACATCTGTCTCCCCACCCAGGCGCCCACCATCCCCCGGCACCTGGGACTGTCTTCGTCTCCCCCTCAGCCACCCCGAAGCTCAGTGACTCTCTAACACCTCAACTCAGTGCCCACAATCACAAGAATTTCCAAATGCTGCCCAAATTTTCTCTGCGCATCCAGGAGCCAACAGGGTTTGGCCCGCGCTGTTGGGCTGGGTACTTATGTTCAGTTGCCTCTCAGCCCCTCTCGGGACCTATAATCAGAGGCACTCCTGCAAACCAGCAGTTAGCACGTTCAGCTGGGAGCAGGAGAAAGCCATGTGTGCTTTTTGCAGCTCTGACAACTTGGGGAAGGGGAGCCCCACCCTGTTCAGAAAGGCCAGCGTGGATTTGGGGGCGTTTCTGGGCAGGGGGAAATGTGAGGCGCTCTACCTCGTTGGAAGTTAACTCGGTGGGAGAGGGGCAGCCCAGAAGGCAGGGAGCTGCTCCCGGGAAGGGGGTGCTGGGGCAAGCAGATGCCCCAGAGCAAAGCGAGGGAAGACAGCAAGGGGCAGGTAGGCCCTTCCGATAGCGTCTGAAGAGCAGTGCAGGGGCTTCAGCCCAGAGGGAGGCCAGAGGGGAGGGCGAGGCGGCATGCAGGGGCTGGCGGAGTGGCGGAGGGGCCCAAGACGAGAGGAGGCAGAAGGCCCAGCTTGTGGCCTGGGCAGAGCGGATGTCCTGGAAGCCACGTGCAGGGCAGCCCTGCTCCATGGCTGGGATCTTCGCTCCGGCACAGGCCGGGGCTTCCAGGCGGCACTCGGCATCCGGCGCTCGGCATCTGGGCGCGGCGGGCAGAGAGGCAGGAGCAGCAGCACCCAGGTGAGGAGGGCCAGGATCCGCCAGGCGAACCCCTGCTTTCTGGGGCCATGGCTTTCGCTGCCCACGCCCTCCCTGAGTGCCCGGCCCCCACCACGAGACTCGGGCCGACTCCAACCACATGCTGCGGGGCCTGTGGCCCGGGAGGAATGCAGGAACAGGCAGTCCCTTCGCCACTGACAGGCCTGGCGAGCCCTGCCTTGTGTGTGTCGGGAGGGCGCAAGTCGTCATAGCACAAAATCAGAACATGGGATGATGTAAGACCTGACCCCTGGACCCAGAGAGACACAGAGATGGAGACGGACCCACTACTTGAAGAGAACAGGTTGAATCTTCCTGCTCTGGACGGTGTGGAACCCGAGACCACACAGCTCTCTGTCTTCCTGCCCAGGTGGGCTGGGCGCAGTCCTTCCTGCTGCCTCCCCGGGAAGGGGCCTGTGCCCAGCTGACCCCCAGGTTGGAGCGACGGCACGGCTGGCTGGGCCACTGCCCGGGAGTGCTGCAGCGCCAGGCCCGCCCCTCCTCCTCACCTCGGCTGGCCCCGGGCAGCACACCCCAGCAGCGTGGCGTGTGCCCAGAGGAGGTGGCAGCCATGGCTGGGGCTCAGTGGCCAGGTGTCACCACAGCACTCTCCCACAGCCCCGAGGGCCCGGTGCCCGGAGCACTCTGAGCCTTGCCTCGCATGGCTGTAGTGTGTGCTGGGGTGGAGGGCATCAGAATACCTGCCCATGGAGCAGGGAAAGTCCAGGCGAGCGCACTGACAGCACATGCAGTGGTGCCTGGCACGCAAGGGAAGCTCGGTAAATGTCAGTTCTCATAATCATGACATGCAGATGGTTTGTCACATAAAGATCTGTGTGCTTGGCTGCATTTCGGGTTTGTGACCTGTCTTCCTATTCAGTGTCACTCTCAAAAATAGCTGTGATCCCGGTTGCTGTCTGGGTTACCCCCATGGCATTCAGGCAGTGTTCAGTAAGTGCTGCTGGCCGCCAGCCCCCTGCCACCCTTCCTGGGCGGGACTGCTGTCCTCCCAGGCCAGCGTCCTGAGAGGGCGTGCCTGGGAGGAGACGAGGCCGGTGCTGCTCGGCGGCCCTGAGTAGGCGATTAAGAGATTCCTCACTGTGTGACACACAGACACCGCCCCTGCGAGCACGCTCAGCTAAGAACGCAATTGTCAACTTCCACAGGATGCTGACTCTAGGTCAAATGAGTGTCCCTATTGGTTGAGCATCCAGGGGTGTGTTCCTCATGAAAACAGTGTTCCAGAACAGAGGTTACTCTGGAGAAATCTTTTCCTATACCTATTACTAATCATGGAACTGCAGTCTATTGCTACATGAGCTTTGGAGCATTTTATTATGCAGTCTTAATTTCAGCTGAGGTTGTGTGTGCACACGTGTGTGTGTGTGTGTGTGTGTGTGAACTTGCACTTACGCCCAATGGGACCTCCACATCCCCAGCTTCCCCTGGCTTTGCACATGCACGTCTTGCGGATGAAGTCTCCAGATTTATGCACATGGTTTTCAACTCACCCTGTTGGCCATTCACTCACTTCAGAGAAGATGATGAAAACTAGAGCCCACATGGGGCTTGGGTAATAAAGGTGAGCTGGACAGTCTTGGGGCCAGAGTGGCAGGTGTGCCTCCGGGCCTTTGACTAAAATATTCAGACTGAAGGCTGCCCCTGGCCGGGCTCTCGAACGCCAAGCTGCAAAAGCAGCTCTGCCCCACCTCTGAGGGCGGCAGGCACAGGGGAGCAAGCTGGCTGGCCGGGGCTGACTGCTGAGAGGATGGAAAAGGAAACCTGAGTCCACTGGGCCACACGAACTCTGCATGCCATGCTAAGCAGGTTTCTCACAGACAGCGAAAGAAAGACTACTGACATACAGTGACAGCAGTACTCCCTGGGCAGCCACGTCGCAGCACGTGACGCTGTCGCTGTTCTTTCACTACCGACTTGAACAAATGTGAGCAAAGGACAGGGAGAGTACAGAGAAGAAAGAGGGGAGCACGCAACAGGGAAATAAGCGGTGAGCAAAGAGGAAGAACAGCCTGAGCCTCCCACACATCTAGGGACTGCCAGGTATGTGGAGCAGCAGAACAAAGAGGAGATGTGCTCCTCTTCTCCTAAGCAAAGCACACTTCTGATGGACAGGCAGGGGACACAGCTAAGCCGCTCCAGGAATGGTAAACAAGCTGCCTGCAGGGAACAGGATGGGGCTGCCTTGCTCACAGCAGGGTCCTGGCGCACCGAGCATGGCATAAAGAGCTCTGGGAATAGAGTGTCTGTTTTCAGGGGCTCACCCTGTCCCTTTGGCTGTGGTATGCATAGCATAGCAGGTGGCCGAGGTGAGCACAGGCTGGCAGCACAGCAGTGGAAGCCCTGGACCTCAGGATGGAGTGCCATTGCACTGGGGGCCACGAGCATCCACGGAGTCCGTGAGTCGACAGAGGGGAGTGCATGTGCTCCTCCGAGTGGTCTCCTTCTCTCTGGAAGGGGAATCCAGAGTGCTGATGGCCCCTTGGCCGGGGGCAGCCACACCTGCCCTGCCTGAAGAGCACAAGCAACCCAGATGTCCGCTGCTCCCAAGAGCGGGTTCAGTGCAGAGTCTCGGGCCCTGCTGAACGCAAACCGGCACCTGGGCAGGTCCTGCGGAGAAGCGTACAGGTGCGTGTGAGAGCTCGGGCCAGACAGCCCGCACAGTGAGCCGGCTCTGGCCCGGCATGTGGCGAACACGTCACGCCGCACGAGAATTCTCTTCCTTGACTTGGAGAAATGAAGACTAAGTCTTAATTTAATTGCATCAAGGCCATTACAAAATGGGTTCGTGTTAATACAAATGTTAACTCAATGTTATCCATACCCAAGGAATGTTCTTTTCATAAAAGCAAATGGTCTTGCTTGAAGCTAGAGATGATGTGACAGGCCATGGTAAGGAAGAACGTCTGGATGGCCCGTTAGCCCAGCAACAGGACAGGCCGTGTTCCTCCTTGGGATATGTCAGCACAGCCCAGACCAGCGGCCGTGGAGGGCTGAAGAATTCACCCGCTTGTAGGCTGGGAAGGAACGAACGGACATGCATTTGCAGACCTGCCGGTGAGTGAATATCAAAAAGAGATTTTACCCCGGCTAAAAAGAGATTTTAGCCCATCGCACGTCAGAGGTCTTCTTGACTGCCGTCCACCCACGTGTGCTGCCTCGCCTGGACCTCCGCACGGAAAGCTCGGCAGCAACACGGGGAGTGCCCAGGATGTGCCCGGTCACGAGTGCACGCAGTGCCCTGGCCCCGGCTGCAGAGCTGCGCGGCGCCCTCCGCAGGAGTCTGCGGTTGGCTGTGTGCCTCACGCTGCAATTTAGTCGTCAAGAAAACATTCCTTCCCCTAAGACACACATCCTGCTGTTTACTTACCTTCCTCCCGCCTCTTTTGCTCCACACTGGCGCATTATGTGGCCCCAGCCTCAGGCTCAGAGAGCCCCGCGTGAGGGCTGTCAGGCGGGGGACACTTGAAAGCCTGAGCAACCCGGCCTCTTCCTCCTCCCTCCGCCCGCCCGCCCGCCGAGTGCGCCCTTGCAGCCTCCTCCTCTGCGCCCCAGATGTCCACAGCATCAGACAAAGGCCCCCGGCCAGGCCCCGCGGGGGACAGAGCCTCGCCGCCGCGCCGCAGAGAGCAGCTCCAGGGAAGTGTGCGGGAGAGGCCTACGCGCGAGGCCAGTTAACAGGAAGCGAGGCCGCAGACGGCTCCAGGGAGACTATCCGGAGTGTTCCAGCCACTCTTCAGGTCGGAGGAGTCAGTGGCACATGCTCGAGCACGGACAGCGAGACGTCCCCTTGCAGCCCGGCGCAAAGGCCGGGCACAACACCACCCCCTACCCCCCACCCGGGAGCCCAGGCCCAGTGGGCAGCCGGCAGCGCCCAGAGCTCAGGGCTGCCCTGCACCTGCTTTCCCGGCAGGCCGCCCGCCCCTCTGCACAGACCCGCTGTGTAGACAGCTCTCAGCACGTGAGGACAGTACGAAAGAGCTCCAGGACCCAGGAACAAAAGGCTTTGGTGCCGGACGGAGCTCACACGCTGGTTCTGACAGAAAGGAGCTGGCCGCGCCCAGGAGAGCCAGCCCCGTGTCCACACGGCCCATCTCCCTCCTCCTCCCAAGCCACCCCCGGGGCAAACACAGCTCGGCCCCAGCATGGGGGACCAGTCGCTTCTTGTCACACCGTCATGAGGAAAGGAGTTGGCTGAAGAGAGAGGAAGACGGCGCCAGGCCTGGCCCGCGTGTGGCAGGGAGGGTCCGACAGAAAGGGCGTTCCCTCCCCCGTTTCGGTGGACTCTAGACAACCGGCAGGGCTGCGAGGGAGCGGCTGGCCCCACGGCCCGCGAGGCGGCGCGGAGAGGCGGGCAGGGCAGGATGTGCAGCAGGCCGGGGCCTGCGCGGCGCCCAGGTATGTGGCTGAGAGGAGGGCGCTGGCCCGCGGCAGGTGCAGCACCGCCAGTGCCCGCGGCCCAGGAAAGGAAACCTGCAGGTGCCGTCAGGACATGTCCCGAGCCTCCCGAGCCGCCACGCGTTCTTCTGAACGCTGTCCCACCCATTGTCTGCAGAGAGGCCAGGGCTTGCAGGGAGCGGCCTGTGGGGTCTCCTGCTCCAGGGCTTTGATGGCAGCAGGGGCGGCCTGGGGAGGGCAGGGGCCAGAGGGGCGGGGCTGTGCGCAGGTGGAGGGGCCAGGGTGGGCAGGCTGGCCTGTGCCAGAGGTGTGGTGGCGGTGGAGCCAGTGGCAGCCCCCATGCCCAGGAGGGCACCCCCTCTTCCAATGCCTGGAAAAGCTAGATTGGGAGCCCTGCACCCATTCAAATCCAACACTCTGCTTTCTCCAGATAAATCAAGATTTAATATTTCTCTCAGTTATTTTGTCAGTGAATGGAAGACAGAGCTAAGCTAAGCTATCAGAACTTCAGAAGGCAAGGGTAAAACTCACCAAGCCACCAGGGTAGTTTCCTGTGCTAAACCACTTCACTGCGCCACCGTTCTCTGCCTCAGTTTCCTCTATTTATCGCTCTTTCTTTCCTTCTAGCAGAATGTAGGTCCATAAAAACAGCCTCGCCGGCCGTCCCCGCTGCTGTCCCTGCACCCAGCAGGCACCGACGGGCTCGAGCTGAGCGAGGGTTGGGCTGAGCCCAGGACGCGGCTGTAGCGGCGAGTTTCTTTTTGCCTTGGCTCGCACAGTCTGTGTGCTCAGGGGAACGTTGTTTCTCCAGAAAGTCGATGTGACACCACTGTGCACTCAGCGAGTGTAAAGCGAGGGGCCAGCTTAGCTCTTCAAGACCCCGCGTAGCCCAACGGCCTAGGGGTCACTGTGCGAAACCGAGAACAGGAACCAGCGTTTTCATTGGCCTGTCACTGCACGGGCAGTCATGTCCTGTGCATTTTGGTCATCGAACAAAGTTGAAAATGCCCCTTAGGGAACAAAGAGGCGTTCACCACGGACACTGGCGCACCTGGGGAGTCACTGGACAAGCGTCTGTCTGCCTGCAGAAGAGACCTTCAGCTCTACTTATGTTCAGTTTATCACTTGGAATGAATCCTCAAACATGGAACAAAGGAACAGACTCCAGTTGAAGTGTATCTTACGCTTGTTTTGATTTAAATAGGTCACTCTATTGATAACGCTAGAACAAGCTCTGGCAATCCGTTAAGAAATGAACATCATTGTGAAACGGGGACACTAACCCCTCAGATGCTCTGACTCCCGCCTGAGCCCTGCAGCCTTTGCCGAGGGCGGGAAGTTGTCTGGGTCCTTGGAAAGTGACAGCACTCCAGGAAAATTGCTCAGATCTAAAGAAAAATCAAAACTGTTTCCTTCTCTACAGGCTTAAAATTCCAAACCGGAGAACAACATGCCTCTCCAATCAGGAGCGGACTCGCGAGGAATTTCCTCCTCCATTTCCTTTTCCACCAGGCTGCAATGCAGCCGCTGCTCCTGAAGACGCTGGCTCCAGATAGTCTCAGGTTTTCCTACGACAGCAGCCGGCGAGCGCCCGCCCTGTCTGTGGGTGAAGGCCGCATGGAGGCGGCCTCGCAGGCAGGCGCTGGGCGGCTGGGTGCCTCAGGGCAAATTCCAAAACATGACTCACATCTGTGCTCTCGGCCAGCGATTCCACAAGTCCGTCCTTGGTTCCTCTGTTGGCAAGGAGTCTACCCGTCCTCAGCTACACGCCAATTACTGCCGCGTCCTTGCCACATCCCACCCCCACACCCATCAATGAGAAACGCAACGGACAATGAGAGGGGCAGGCAGGAGTCCCCTTCTCCCTCCTTTGAATCCGGATCCATCCTTGTCTTTATCATCAATTTGGTGCAGCTCTACCCAGAAGGCGCTCGGGAGGCTGCGCCGCCCTCACACGCTCACGTCCACTGGCGCGGGGCCTCGCTGGTGCAGGCGCCCTAGCGTTTCGATCAGCAGATTAATGAAAAGAGCGCATCGCTCACTGACACAAAGGAAACCTCTCTCAGGAAGCTGAAGGCCAGTTTCTGGTAAACAGAACCAACAGTCTTCAGGGTCATCCTGGCCACCATGGAAATAAAGCCTATTTCCCAAAAGGCATCGCTGAAGGGCCACGTGCTGACTCAAGGAGCCAGCCGGCTGCTTAAGGGCCCCCACGCCCTAGCCCTGGGCGACGGCGGGCTCCCATTACTTGTGTGTCGTTGCCACACTTTGCAGATGACTTTTATCCGTGCCTTCGTTAGCTCCTTACACCCAGCCGGGAAGCCGACGGGGCAGATGCGAGGGGCGATGGATGAAGGAGCAAGGCACAGAGAGGCGGAGACTGCAGCCCCAGCACCTGCCCACGAGACACGCATGTGAGCTGGGCGCAGGGCCCCCAAAGACGCACACCATCTGGCGGGGCCAAATGAGGAAGGTGCTGAGGCTGAGGCAGAGGTCTGCCTCGCCCTCGCGGGAGGCACAGAGGGAGACAGCAGCGGGCTTCCCTCTTCACACACACGGTGCCCTAGGAGCGGTGCATCCAGGGCCTGGCTCCATGGGGCCTGAGCAACCCCCCAGACAGACCCTCCCAGACACTGCAGGTTCTGGAGGGATGAAAGAGGCTTTGAATATGCTAGCTGCAGTAATTATGTTTGCTTTAATGGAGCACTGCCTGCTTTTGTTGTGCTGTGGTGCAAAGGCCTAATTATTCCAACGCAGCCATTAGTTCCCACACAGCAGAGATGACGCAGGTGTTATAAAGATAGCATCTCTTGGCCACTTGCCCACCAGGCTCCGCCACAAGGACACTTCAAACACCACGGCAGCTCCTGCCAGGAGCATCCAGTGTGTCCCAGGACATCAGGGCCCGGAGCTGACCTGAGACATCTGGAGGAAGAAGGGCCAGCTGTGGCAGTGGCCCTCCCTCCCGGCGCCCGGCAAAGCTGGCGCAGCGGCGGAGCGGAGCCCGCTGTGTCCTGCCAGCTGTTTCCAGCAGACACGCAGCTCCCATCGGGGCACGGACAGCATGCCAGGAACCCATTTCAAACACACGAGGCTGAAAGGAAATCATTCCTCTCACTGGAGGACAACATGCACCCAGAAACCCGTCCAGCTTCTTGCCACCACCACCACGAAAAACAATGTGACCAGCCGAGTGTGTGCGGCTCCCTGTTACTCAAACGTGAGCGCTCAGAAGCAGGTGCTGGCCTGCCTGCCTCTTTCCTGCCCCAGCCCTTCCGTGAGTGACTGTTAGGAGAACATACACGGCTTTTAAAAGCTCAAAGAATTTTTTTAAAAAAAAGAAGAAGTGGCTGCATCATTATTGCCACCAACCTGCTCAATATTTAGACTTCCGTAAACTAAAACTGAAAAAAAAATATTTTTTAGTTGGGAAAAGAACAGGGGTTATTTTTTCTCTGTGGCAGCCATAGCAATGAGTTCCTGGGAGTAGAGTTCCTCAGACCTTTCTTTTCTTTCCTCTGCAGGCACATTGTGTGCACGAACATACACACACATGCACACGCACTCACATACACTCACATGAACATGCACACACGCACGCGCACGCACACATACGCGCTGCCTTGGATCTGCACCTGCCTGGAAGTGAGAGCTCTGAGGGGGGGTCCAGAGAGAGCTCTAAGGAGACACTTATCTTGACAAAGGTCTCCACCCCCTGCTCTTGACCCATGTCTCCCTCCAGCTTCTTTCCTCACGCCCTCCACATGCTAGAAAGAATGTCTCCCAGAAAAACAGCAGTGTGGAGAGTTCTCAGTTTTAAAAAAGAAAAAAGTGGAAAAACCTGTGCCATATTAATGAGGGAAGCCAAGCTGTGTTCCTGCCAGCGGGGACTTTGTCTGAGCACAGACACGTGTGTGGAGCTAGGTCAAGGATGCCCCTGCACACAGTGTGGCGACGGTCCCCTGGGTAAGGCCCGCGTGGCCCAGCACCTGGCCGCTTAGCCCATGTGGAGTTGCAGAAGAAAACCTGGGAAGAGACGAAGGCAAAGCACTTGCTGCTTAGCTCAGGAAAAGGAACATGAACTTCAACAAAACCTACAGAAGTCAAGGGAGCTCTAAAAGTATGGCAATTCTATAAAAAGCACACACAGCAAAAAACAGGAATGTTTAAAAAACGGTCAAAATATGAACAGTGAGAAGTAGCAGTGACCACCCTGGCACCGCTACCTTTGTACCAGCAGAAACAGAGGACGGTCAGCCATGGAAGGCCCTTCACTAAGAATGGAAAGAATTTCACACGTCTGAGAAAGATCTGGAAATGGTGCTTAAATCCATATTTTAATGGCCAAACAAGAGGACATCAAGGCATCACCAAATGCTATTCTGGGAGGTCAGGATGTGGGGAAACAGCAGAGGCCCTGTACGCCGAGGCTTGTCCCGGGGCAGGAGAGTGGGGCCCCAGCTCCCAGGCGCTGCTGCTGGCTGCTCAGTGCAGCCGCGCAGAAGGGCAGGCAGGTCCTGTCAGTGTCTGGGCGTCACGGACGTGGGCACTGGGCTGGGGAGTGGCTGGAGGCATCCAGCTCACAGGCAGCTCACAGGCTCACCCTCGCTGTGGCACACGGAGCTGCAGGTGCAGGACAGAGGATATGGGACCCTTCTCCTACACCCAGTCCCTGCCTAGCCCCGGCCCAGCTCGAGTGCCTGATGCTCCCTACAAAGGCCATCAACGCTTGGCTCTCCCGATCTCACTCTCCACGTGGAAAATGTAGAGCAGAAGCCCGGCGGCTTGGGCTTCTGATGCCGCAGTGCGGCCATGGGTGAGACTGGGCTACAGGCTTTCCCACCTACATGAGGAGACACTGCCCCGGGCTGGGTGTGTGGACCCACCCTCGTGGCCCCTGCAGGCCGGAGCTCTCGGCAGCTGAGAAGCACGACTCTAGAGGATCGGGCAACTGCCTGCTAGGACCAAAGCCCAAGCCCGCCCTCCCGTGAGGGGCATGGGCGCCCTGGGCAGACGGGAGCACTGTCCCCGTCAGCGTCTGCAGGAAGAGGCCAATCTTGGGGCAGCTTGAAGAGAGGGACATGCCCTCCTCTGTGCGGCCAGATGCCAGGCCTGAGGTGTCCTGGGGTCAGGGAGGGCGGCCATGGGGGGCAGGGCTTGGGGTCGATTCCGGGCACCTTCTGGCCACTCTCGGGGCTGGAGACATCTGAGGGCATGTTTGGGGTTCTTAACCCATCTTTCTGTGTGGACCACTTTGGCCTCTATGAAGCCTACAAACTTCCTCCTCAGAAAAATATTGTAAATATACAAAATTAAATAGGGTTCAAGAAAAACAATCACATTACAATAGATTGTATCCGTGGTCAAGAGCCTAGTAGGGAGCTCGAGGGACCTAAGTCGTGGCATAGAAAGTCAATGTGAGGGAACATACGGTGAGCCCCGGTGGCGGCGGGCGCGGGCGGTGGGTGGGGACAGCCCAGCGGCCAGTCCTGCGGGCGGAGCCGCTGAGTGTCCCCTCGGACCTGAGCTTTTGCATTGTATTCAAACATCAAAGGCAGCTAAAACGTCAACTAAAATGTGATTTCCAAGTTGAAAGACATCCGTAGAATCATATTTTAATACATTTTATTGAATAGGTTTTCTTGTATAGAGTGTCAACACATATGTCACAGTGTATACTGCTTTTCTTATGTAGTGCTCAAATCGTAAATACACCCAAGGACATTTTCTCACAGACAGATAATTACGGGTTATTGCGGACTTGGTTTTAATTTTGTTTTACATCTTCATAATGGTTTTCCAATGGCCAAAGCTTGCAGTCGACGTAGGCGCTTCTCCCGGGGCGAGCGCAGCGTGCGCATGCAGCCCTCGCCCCCTGCGCCCGCGCCGCGGCGCCCCTGCGCGCTTGGAGGAGCTTGGTGCACAGGCGTGCCTGGGCGCGCTGCGATTTGCCCCCGGTAATCAGGGCCCAGACGCAGGGTGCTGCAGAGGAGCCAGGAGCCAGGCGGCGCCCACGCCCTGTGCCCCAACCGCCCTCAGGACCGGGCAGGCCGCCCACCCACCCAGGCCTGAGCTACAGCCCGTATGTGCAGCCCGGGACCCTGGCACCAGGCCCTGCCCTCACTCCCTGCACTCTGTGCACACAGCTGCCCCTCTGCCAGCAACTGCCCCCAGATGTATGTGGGGAAGTCTCCCACCTAAGGTGACGGAGCCCTGATGGCTCTGCCAGGGGCTGCACTCTCATAAGGTGACTTCCCTGCAGCCGCTCCTTCAAAGGAGCCTGCCTTCTCAGTTTATGGAAATGCTTTCCACCTGTTGCCTGCTGTCTGGTTAAAGGCAGCCCTGATCACCATAAAGACAGGTCCTACAGAGTGCCGGAGTGAACTCTCTTCTTAGTGGCACCTGGGAAGACTCGTGGTCATCCTGAGCCCCTGAGCAGGGCTGGAGGAGACACTCGCCTCCGGCCCCTTCGCCCCAGCTCCCCAGACGCACCGGCGGCTCCAGGTTATGAGCAGCGGTCAGGAAGCCCTGATAAAACCCCTGCTCTGAAGCCTTGGCAAGGGCCACTTGGCTTTCGAACATTCCTTTGTGTGTCAAAGCTCTGCCTGACACTTCTAAAGGACACACGACCAAGCGACTTGGGGCAACTCTCGTGGCTGAGCACTTGCGCGACATTGGCAACGAGCTGCTCTTCCCTCCCAAATACACAGGCCCGAGCCTCGCTCATGCTGCTCTCCGGGCCTGGACGGCCTTCCTCCTGCTCCCTCTTCTACGCTGGGAGGTGCAGGGGCCCTGGCTGCTCTTCCAGAAAGGCACGGAAACCGAGGCCCAGATGCCATGCCCCCAGCGTCACACTGCGGGCAGCACCCCAGCCTGCCTGAGGTGACAGACCTCACGTGTCCCGTGAGGGGTGAGAGTGCTGACTCGCAAGTACCATGCAGAGGACAAGCGAGCAATGTCACATCTGTGTGTCATGTATGGAGAGCAGTATTCGTATTATGCTTAATCTTATTAGCATATCATTCCTTAAAAGCACCTTCTCTCGTACTATTTTGGTTTCCTTAGACACTGTCTCCATTTTTTATGTTGTTTTTCATAGAAGGGCTTAGTTAATTCTGATATTTGGTGAAAGTTTAAATAATCTAACTTCCTTTTTATCAGTTCCCCTTAAAAGCCACAGCCATTGAATGAGATTTGTTGAGACGTGGCAGCTGCCCCTGGGAGGCGGACACTGCAGGGTTTCTGCGGCCCTGCTATGTCCCCAGTGCCTGTGTGTGTGTGATGACTTTGATTTTGTGAGCTGCTCGCTTCCGGCTGGGGAGCGGTGTGGAGAGAGAAGCAAGCAGATGGTTTCCACCAGTGGCTTGTTCTAGAAAGGTTCCAAGTCCCACCTCCCAGTGCCATCCCTGGACCCCACGTTCTCTCCGCAGCCAGACCAATCAAACCCGACGGCAGGACGGGGGTGGGGGGAGCCTGGGAGCTCTGCTCCTAGCAAGGGCACTGAGTGAAGACCAGGCTTAGCAATGCCAAGGAGGCTGGGCCGGTTCTTCATTAGTCGTTGTGGCACAGATGGGCTGCTTGAGTCCCTGCGGCGCCCGACGGGAGCCCGGGTCTGCGGGGGTGCTGGGGAATGGGGCGGCCCAGCGCGTCCGGCCCTGCCTACAGGCTGGGGGACACCCCCAGCCCCCGGCAGCATGGCCAGCGCTGACCCGTGGTTCTGCAAATATAAGGAGATCACCAAGGGAAACCCGTGATTTAAGTTGGGGAGAAAATTATCTTTTCTTTAAAAAAAATGAGTTCCTGTTTTACCTGGATTTGGCGGCAGACGACACCTGCGCTTTGTAGGCGGCGGGGCCCAGCGGCAGTCGGAGGGGCCGCCCCACAGGGTCTTGGCCCAGGGTGCACTTGCTTGCAGGGGGCTGAGCGGGTCTCTAGGAAGTCCCTGCCCCAGACACAGGTCCCTTTGGCCCCGACTGCGCAGCCCAAGCCCGCACAACGCTGTTGCACACGCCTGCTAATTTGTAACCAAATAGCAAATGTTTTCTAAGGAGCAGAAGGGAGTAGGTACGGAAAGAACTATTTTGTATTTATTTCACTTGAATAATTAGACAATCCTCTAGCAAATTTTAAAAGTAACCTAGGGTCTCAAAGATTTCACATTTTCTGAATCCCTGCCTTATCTACCGACGTTTGTCGGCTGAGCGACCACTACATACCAAACTCTTGGTCCACGTTCTGCATTTCTCTATTAACCTCATGATTGATTTGACCTGTGCTAAGTGGTTTAACTCATTATCATAGTGAGTTATCACATCACACATTATCATATCATATCATATCACACATTATCATAGTATTAGACTATAATAATTTTAGATATAATTACCAAGAAAATATATATGTATGCTATTTTACAAGAACTTAGAGGAGTCCTTACACTCGTGGAATTTGTATTTTATGTTTTGTGTAATTCCATATTCACTCTCAATTTGCAATCTCCAGTGTCTACTTTTAATAAGTAAGTTAATGAGTTGTCTTGCTATTGCAATATGTATACTTATATTGAGACAGTCGATAAAAGTCACCAGATACTTTTATGAATTTCTAAGGTAATTCTATGAAATAAATACAAGCAACGTATCTTGTCGGGAGCCACTATAAATATTTTCTGCAAATAAAGTATTACATCTTCCTAAAAGGTTTTCCTAAGACTTGAGTTATATTTCATCTTAATCATTGAGACATTCACCGAGCTCTACTGGGTAATTAGCAATAGCAGTGGAAAATATTGTTTGGCAAAGAGCAATAGTGTGCTAGAACCAGCTCATAATAGCTCCCAATGAAACACTTATAAAACTGTCAGAAATTTTGGGAGCTATTTGTTAAACTCTGGCATTATTAACTATCATATTACATAAACTTATAACTTAATAAATTATATTAAATGCAAAAGTAGTAAGAACTCGAAACTCATTGCTGCCTGAACATTTCACTTGGTTTCACCGTGGTCTGTGCTCCTGCGGTTGCCCAGGTCTCTCATACATACGGGCGTGGGGGGCATGGCCCGACAGCCGCTCCTACACGGTCCTGGCCCAGAGCTCCCACCACCCGCTGGCAGTGTGAAACCAGCCAGGCTGGGGGCATTTACACCAGAGAAATCAGCAAATGCCACAAGGCATAGCTTGATTTGTTATTATGTGGAGGGCCTAGACTTAAGAAAGTGAACAAGAAAATGTTTATAACATTTAGACTAAACTCAAAAGATTAAACTTAAAAGTGTGTTGTGTAGGTGGCCGTTCCATCGTGAAATAGCAAAACAGACTGAGAAACAATTCTTTCAGTGTTCAAAACCTATCATCCAATTCAGCAAAAAGTCACTCACATCACTGAAGAACAAGTAAATTTCCAACATACATCTTCATTGTTTCATTTTCACCTTACTGTTAGCATAATTGTAAAAATATCTGCCAACATTCCTGTCAGAATCACTTTACATATCAGCTACAACAGTAATTTGGCTATATACACAAGATTTCAGCAAAAATCAATGAAAGCATTCTATGGAATTTATAATAAAGAATATATTTTCTCATAACATGATTATTTGTAAATTGTGCACAATATATCTTTACACAAGGATGCTTGATAATAAAATGGCATATGTATGTACGCACACTTTTTTCCTCAAGACCTGGTTGTTAAACATTTACCAGCCTGCCGCTTGCTATGTGTCTGTATTAGTTTTTCTCTGTGTATGAAAATTCTAGCCAACCTAAAGGAGATCTGTTTGCCTAAATATTTTCCCTCAGAAGACAGTAAGGGACATTTTGTGTTTACAGAAAGAAACAGTGCCAATACATTTCTTTGATGATATTTACCAGAATAAGAGAACTATTCCCCAAAGTGGTTTAGATACCACCATTCAAATTGCTCATCCAAAAAAAAAGTTGTCCATGTATGTCTGTTTAAATAATATTCTTGTCTAAACAGTTACTAATAGTATATACCTCACAATTTCAAATTGTTTAAATAAAGATTTTTCTCCTAAAATTTTAGTTTTTTTTAAAGAAATGATATCTACATATATAAATACTCATACATACTGCACTTTTTCAGCAGGGAGAGCAGGAATGTTCCAGCACACTTGGTGTCCAGCTTCTTCCCATGAGCTTGGATGGAAGGGTCGGCTTAACAGAGTAGGCAAGGAAGGTATGAGGTCCCGGTCCTGGGGCTAGCCCCAATCCCAGAGAGACATTGTCCAAGAAAGTCCCAAAGCACGTTCCAAATCAGAGACAACACTGCAGTGAGAGAGATCACTGAGGTGAGCCCTTGGCACATTGAGACGAGATGCAGGTGATGCCAACTGGGCAAGGTGCTGCTTAAAAGCCATCAAGAAATAGCCAGGAACTGGAGGAAACAACCAAAATGACATAATGAGCAAAGAAAGGACTTCTCGGGGCAAATATCTCAGGACCAATTATGAACATCAAGTTATATCTCTGGGATTGTTTCCTTTGCTGCAACTAGGTAAGTGCTCAGCTGCAGAAGGGCCCAATGCCAGGCAGTAAACGACGAACACGTGAAGGGTATGCTGGCCCTGCCCCAAGCTAGGTACAATTGCTTAAGGCTTTATGTTTGGAGAACATGTGATATGAAAAATTTTTTCTGGCACTGAGTTTAAAACACCAAATTCTGTGCCAACCGACCCTTCAAGCAGGAGTAGGCAAACTCCGGCCTTTGTGCCCAATCCCGCCCATCCCGTGTTTGTGCAAATTACGTTTTCCTGCGCAGAGCCGTGCTCATGCATTTATGTATGTCCAGGGCTGCTTTTGCATTACAATAGCAGAGCTGAGTCGTTGTGACGAGACCGTATGAACTGTAAGGTCTGAATATTAACTGTCGAGCCCTTTAGAGAAAAAGTTTGCTGCTCCTTGCCTTAGAGGAAGTAATACAATGGGCAGAATTCTGCTGATGCTTCTCTCTTCCAAATGGTTCCACAGGAGCAAAGCATGAGTAAGTGATAATTCACTTGTCCAACTACCATTTGCTGAATGCCTGCTATGTATCACTGGGAATAAATGTCACCTGTCCCCACTCGCCCAGGAGGAGACAGAGGCATAGATGTCTATAATAAACTATGTTCCATGTCACATCCAGGAGGGCACCATTAACCTGAAGGAGCCATCACTCTCAGGATGTGGCAAGTGCGAGGGCCACCCATTGAGAGAGGTCTCAGGCTTTCCCAGGGAAGACAGCTCTCCCTCCTCTCTCTGCTTCTAAGATGCAACCGGCGTCCTGCTGTCTCGGGGGTGAGGGACTAAGGATGACCTGATATCCTCTGGAAAGGGGTGGAGGTGTTAGGGTGCCATGCTGTTAGGGCAGCATGCATGGCTTCTGCCTTGTCCCTACGTCCCCCTCCCCCTGCAAGGAGGGGTGAGTGCACCCTGCACTGCAGGCTGCACCAGGCACTGTGCTGAGCACCTCAAGAGTGTCACTTCACACAGTCCCGGCAGTAAACTGTGCAGGAGGTCCTACTGTTCTCTCCCATTGCACAGGGGGACTGAGGCTGGGAGCCATACAGGTACCCAGCACCCCCTGGTAACAAGCGGCAGAGCAGGCATTGTGTCTGTCCGACGTCAAAGCCAAGCTATTGGGACTTGGCTCGTCAGAAGCCCCAGGCGGGAGGCGTTTCCAGGAGGAGGAGGAGAAGTGGCAGATGCAGGCACCTGCAGCAAGGGAGGAGAGCCCTCGGCAGACCCTGCATAGGACCACTGTGGCACTGCTGGTGGCCTCAGGTGTGGGGACAGCCCGCCCCTCACCCTAACCTAACCTTCTGTCTGGTGTCCTTCCCACAAGGCTGCTGTCAACCAGGTGGTTCTGGGGAGTGGGAGCTGCTGGCCTCTGTCATATTCTTGTTGTCAAGGTCAGTCTTGAAGGGAAAAGGAGTCACACTGGGCGTCTGCGTAAGTGGGGTCTGTTTGTTCAGATAATGACAGAGGAAGGGAGAGCTACTCAAGGTTACCCAAAGACTTGTAGGGCAAATCCATGTGCTGACTTAGAAATTCTGCTCCTTCATTAGGGAACCAGGTAGACAAGGGCACAAGACTCAACTCCATCACTTAGTAGCATGTCCTCTTAGAACCCTGTTTCTGCAGCTACACAGTAAGTGTCATAAGGCCTGATCCCCAGGGTGCTGTGACATGAACTGAGGTCATGCTTGCAAAGCAAGTCATATGGTTCTTGGCACACAACAGGCCATCAATAAAGCTTTTGTTCTTGTCATGCACATTATTAGGATGGATAGCATTAATATTACTGAGATTACTGATGGCCAGATACTACGCTAAGAAACCAAGACAGAAAGGGGACTATGGCACAGCCTGTGCGCAGGGACCCATTGGAGGCAGGTGCAGATCTGGGTGTCACGGTCTCTCCTGGCCGCGCGTGTTTCTGCCCGACTGCAGACCTTCCTGCTGTGCCAGCATCCACAGCTCCCGCTCTGGGCAGCGCCCCTGCATCCCTCCAACTCTCCCCACCAACATTCACCTCTCCTGAGCATTCTCGCAGATATGCTTACAGCTGGCTGCGGCTGAACAGGCAGTTTCCCCCAAAGCTCACGTTTTAATGAAGGCCGCGGATGCCTGCCTAACCTGCACAGCTGGCAGTGTGTGGATTTCCAATAAGGGGTTTCGCTTGGGAGGGGCGCGAAGGGTAAGTTTGGTGGTCCCTTCCTTTGTGCAGCTTTCCCAAAAGCCATCCCCAAAGCCATCCCAAATAGACAGATGAAACCTCAACTTCAACAGGGAAAGCCCACGGGCCCTCATGCTTCCCAGCCCAAGCAGCTCATTGGCCCACGAGGACGACGCCTCACTTGTCCTTCAGTGCACCAGCCTATGAAATACTTACTAACTGTTCCCAAACTCGGTACAATTGCGTTTCTTCCATTTGTTTGTCACGTATAAAAAGGGAAAAGGACGAATAATAATGCTTATTGCAAAAGTATTCACCAGAGTAAATTCCAGGCATTGCTCGAAGCTGCCCAGAGGAAAAGTGAGCTTTAACTGAAACCTACGATTAAACCATCTATCGACGATAAAACACTGTGTGCATCCCATGTGAGTATTTGTGGAACTTGCAAACACAACCTCTAAGAAAGGCAAATTATAAATATTGGGATTTTTATTTTCCATACATATTCTAAGCCCACTCCGCAAAAGAACATGGATCAGTAAAAGGGGAATGGATTATTTGCATCCAGTCACCTGTAACTAGCAACATATATAGACTAGTCTTCACCAGTGGTGGACTGGTAAGTGTTTAACAATCAGTTTTTGAAGGATGAGGGAGAGGTGAGGTCCTGGTTTGAAGCCTTTGCCCATTTCTGCTTTGTAAATGCTCCCAGCGGGACAGAAGTCACTGAGCATGGCGCTGGGAGATGGCCCATACACCATAAGCACTGCCCACTCTGCCCAGCACGGCACATGGGAACCACTCTGGCCTGGGAGCTGGAGGTCAGGGCTCAGCCCCCGTTGCAGAGAGAGGGACCCCAGCTGGGTCACTTATTCTTGGAACCTGATGTCCTCGTGTGTAAATTGGGAGCTAACAGCTGTCCTATAAGCTCCACAAGGCTGTCATGAAAGTGAAAGTAGTTCTTTGAGGTAGTTTGAACTCTCAGGTGCTATGCTGTGGTGTTCTCACTATCATTACCAGGCATGGGGGAAGGGCCTGGAAGCTCCCTTGTCTATCTCAGTTAGGGTGCTTAGAAATCCTCAGTTCTCCTCTGACGCATGAGAGGTGTTTGCCTGAAGTCCCAAGTAGTGATCTAGCCTAGTGTGTGCTACAATTTTGTTCACTAGTAAAAGCTGACATCACTTATCATTCTCATTATTATGGTAAACTCTCAATTATCTAGAGTCACTCTAAGAATCCCACAATCATTTGAAAGGAGAGCCCCACACTGGCCCATGTAAAAGACAGCTTGATGCCCAACTGCATGAAAGCTGGTAGGATAGAAGACACTGCCCCAGGAGAAGAGGGAATGGAGAGACCTCCAACACTAACTAGCCAACAGACATATCACTGTGACCCATCCCTAGAATTCGATTTGAGGATAGTGTCTTCCATGAAAACTTGAACCCCGGATTCCATTAACTCATCTCAGTTAAGAGCTTCCTACCAGTAGGAATCTGAATTCCTACTGGTAATGAGACCTTGTTCAAGACATTATCTCCTCTAAGCCTAAATTTGTCTTCATGAAAAATGGGTTAAAATCTATGCCATAAAACTTTTATAATAAATATAATTTTATAAATGAGAGGTATTTAGCTTATTTTATACTCAGATACAATTTATTATTAATTGATTTTTTTGTTTCATGCTAATATAACTGAAAATGCTGAAATCCCAGTGGGTACCTACAAAACAGTCATCATGTAGTGGTAACTAGACATAGACAAATAAAAGCAGGCGAGGATTTTTATTTTTGAATATGAAATACCTTCTGTGGTTTGAATTTGGGGATTTAGAAAAGTCTTAAGTTCCCTTCGAAATATTCCTCAAAATTGTGAATGTGGCAGTCATGATTTTGTGTCTCCATTTTCATCTCTTCTTGGAAGGCAGAGCATGCATTTGGTTCCAACGTCCACCACTGTGGGTAAGGTTAGCCTTTCCCCATGTCTAAGTGTAAGTGGTGATTGGTGGGAGCCAACGACAGTGATAATCACTTCACCAGTAGTTTAGCTAGGCAAGTGATCCATTTCTGGCCAACATAGTATAAAAGGAGACTTTTTTGGGGGGAGGGGCTTCTAAGAAAAGTTTTCATACTGCTACAGAGACCCTGGTACATACGGCCCATTTCCTTCCTTTCCTGTTCTTGCTTAGGATGTGATCCCAGAGAGGTGCAGACAGAGCTCAGAGCTGAGAAAGGCAGAGGGAAGCATGACCCAAACTTGTTCTTAAGACACCCATGAACCATTAAATCAACCAATCTGAAACGTGTCGTATTTCTGGACTTCCTCTCCTGAGATCATGAATGTCTTCATTGTTAGAGTTTTCTCTTATTTGCAATCCAATGAATTTTTACTATTTCTTGCCTATATATCAAAGCTATCCAAACTTATTAAAAGCAGTGGTACAAACTCATCTAAAAATGCATGTTGCATCCTGAATAGTTTCCTGTAAGATGGGAATAATCTCCTATCCTCATATGTAGCACAAAGGTTGAGTCAGTCTGATCCCTGGCATGTTGAAAATGATCCCATCTCCAGCTCAAGGGGCCAGGCAGCTGGTGAGGTGCCCTGGGACAGCAGCGTGTGCTAGAGAACTGTCTGCTCTCTCGTGTGTGCTTGAGACATGTTCTGGACAGACCATGTTCCATCCGCATCAGTATATTTCTCTAAATCAATAAAATCCTCAGTAAAGAATGGGAAAATGAGGTCAAGAAAGTGACAGCACCAGAAACACTTGGCTGGGGCAGATGTGTACTAACCCCCTGGAATGACCTCCCCAATTAGCATCCACCGATGGAAGGACGTGGAGAGTGCACCGTCATGTTTAATGATGATATTTGATGAGGATGACTTCATGTGACTCATAAACCCAATTAATTATGTTATTCTACCTTTAAAATATAGTAGGGAATGTGTCAGGGAAGCTCTAGTATCATACCAGATGCCAGAAGTTCAAAAGTTCAGGTAAAATAAAAAAATATAGTTCTCTTTAATAATGAAAAATATAATGTCAAGACGAATTCAAGTAAACACACAAAGAAACATGTATTAATGTAATAAAACTTTGAGGAATATAAAGAATATAGTGACATTGGATAGCAGAAAACATTTGCATGCTCCAGAGATGCAGAAGAAATTGAAGACAGTTCATGCACATAAAATATGACCCTCTGAGTACTGCCAAGGTCAATGAGACCCAGAGCGATCAGCTTGATCTAAAATTGGGTTTGTTCCTTTTTCTTATATGGGCTCGTTCCTCCCTTTCTTGTACATCTGTCACTTTTTTTTATTTCTCTACCATTTCTCCTACTTCGCATGTTTCATGCTTGTCCCAGGAGATAGTTGCCACACATGTTGAAAAATCCAGGAGCGATGGCAGTGCGACGATAAAAGACCCTGTTTTCTGGACTAGTTTGTTTTCTGAATTCTTGTCCTTAATAAAACTTTCTTTGTTTCTTTGAGGCTTTACTTTCAGAGGCAGAGGGATGGGGGAGATGTATGTTAGTGCAAATGATCATTTTGAGTCACTTTGTTACACTCGAGTCAAATGCTCCCTCACCACTACTTGTCTTTTCATATTTCTTTTTTTCTCGGGATCCTTTACGAGTTATCATCTTTGCAAAAGTGAAATGCTGGCACTAAAGAAAGTTCAATGGCAGGTTATAGAGTATATGGTTTTGACTAAAGTTTAAGGTTATATGCTCAAGGTCGAGGAAGTAAAATCTAAGTCTTTCAGTGAACTAATAGATTTAAAATTCTACTGGCAAATATTAAAGTAGTTTCAGCTTCAAATCATCTCTTGAAACAATAATTATAACTGTTCCCTAGGTATGCAGTTGAAACTACCATACAATCTCCAGAAATACTGATATTTTAAGACATCTTATGTTGTCATAGAAACAGGAATAGGGTAATAAGAGATTTTTTAAAATCTTTTAATGCAAAATAAAGCAGAGTTTCCAGTCAGAAACAAATGAGCATAAACCTTAGTTTCTGATGACCAAAATTACAAAAGAAATATTTATAAAAAATGAAGCAGCATGATTATAGTCCTATTAGGAAGAGAATGTTATAGTTTAAGTTGCATAAATATTCTCATAACTCTCATTTATTTCATTTACCGTTTTTTGAAAAACAAACTATTTTTGCCTGTAAATTTTCCATGCTATAACTTTTCTCTTTCTCCAGGGGTCACTTATCTACATTTTGGAAAAATCTTAGGAACATCTGCTCAAGGACTTGGCTTTGAGGAAGAAGCATAAAGTGGAGGAAACGAAAAATAATACACTTGTGCCTACAATCTCCACTCATTTCAACTGGAGATCACTAATTAATAAAGAAAAATAGTTGAATTTATTCACAGGATTCAGCAAGAAAGATAATTATGAAAAATAATTGAGCCTAAATGAGAAAATATTTGAACGAGATAGTGAGCTCTTCTCCAAATACACTACACGCTTTATAAATCACTCCCAGAAACATGTGCTGGGCGTTCTGTCCTTGTCCCGTTTCCTTAGTTTAAGACAGTGTAGTCATTCCCTGAGAGCAAATACTGAGAGACAGCTGTATATTCTCAATTTAATTTTGAGCCATGTAATTATAATAGTACCTTAAATTTTATGGCTTTGGTCCCCTGAGGACTCAAAGTCCGTCGGCATGTGTCACCACACCACCCGGGCCGTGGCCAGAGCCCGCCCGCTGCAGTGGGAGCTGTGGCGCACTGAGCTCAAGGGGCTGGCGGGGCCTCAGAAACGAAGCTCTGTGTCTCACAACCGCTTCCCTGGCCCGGCATGCACCAGGCTCCACAGAACTCATGCTTCCTTCCAGAATCTTCTAGAACCAGACTCGGGGGAGCCAGTGGATATGATCTACTGATCTCACACAAAGACTCACTTGCATTCTCATGGCTTACAACTGGAGGAGGAAGGCGTTGCTAACTCTATGCCTTGTGGCTTCACACCAGAGGTCACTGCCGGGCCATTACAACAGTTCAATCCTACTACTTCTTTACAGCATCCGTCCCCTGAGAACTCTGAGCTTGTTTTTCTAAATAATTGTCAACACATTTGAATATTAATTGTAAATTCAAAGCTATTTGTACACTCGCAGTCGTAATCAACTACACACTTCCTATACAGAGTGCCCATCCGCTGCTGCCAAATGCGTTGTAAGCTGCTGATGGAAACGGTGCCCTGAGAAAGCGGGAAGTGGGCAGAGGACCCTCAGGCGTGACGCAGGAGAGCAACCCCCCAGGCAGGGAAGGCCTCAGAGCCCTGGAAGCCGGCCCAGTCCTGCTGGGGCATTTGCACTGGCCACCTTCTTGTAGCGGCCATTGTGTTTGAGGGATTAGCACAACGTGTCACAGAAGCTCCCAAAACGGAAGACTGACCCAGCTTGGGAGGGTCAGGAAAGGCCTGGAGGAAGCAGCTTCCCTGTCGAGATGCGATGGACTAACCAGTCTGCCAGGGAAGAACCGGAAGTGGCCACACAGGCAGGAAAGCACATCTTCATACAGTAACACAGAACGCCTGACCAGGAGAACAGTCACCTGTCTCCAAGGCAACATGCAAGGAGGTCCCGCCCACAGCCTCCCTTCCTTTGAATTGCCTCTCTCAGCTCTTCTATAAGAGCTCACCTCCCAGCCTCAACGCAATGGATCTTTCCTTTGCACCAAAAACCGATCACCTCCTTGCTTCAAGAGCACAGTATTTACACAACCAGTGTAATCTCTTTTCATTGGTGATTTTTGGCCCTGGGGTTATATTTCTTATACTCACTACGTTTTGAATATGACATTTTAAGCCTAATTTAGCCCTTTTCTTCCAAAGCTACATTAATATTGTAGGAGGCTTAACAGACAATCCAGGCAGAAATGCCTACAAGTTCACTGCCAATGCTACAAAAATGTGAATTGTTTTTCTCCGCATGTGGGGATTTAGTGTTATTGCAGGGTTTCGGATTTTTATGAGCACTTAAAATTTTGGGTCTGATAGGGATCTGGGCTCACATTAAGTCACTTCAAATTATTGAAATATCCATCTGCTAGCTAAAATAAAAAGGTTACCACATGAGAACTATAAAGAGCGTGGGCATGGAGGAAGAGTGTTTTTGGGTATCCTCAGAATCATGAAATTACCATGGAAAACCAAGTAATCAAAATAAACATGTAAGTGGGCTCAAAATAGCCTGGTTGGATCAAATAACACTAACGAGGTCACATGATCCAATATTGGTAAGGGCATCACTTTTTTGCCATATTTATCCTATTACCTAGAAGAACTGGTGGTTTTAGAAACCATCTCTTCTTCCATTCAGTGCTTTACAGCACTCCCCCTAGCCCTCGCATCAGAAGAATCCTAACTCCTCATGGAGCAGCCAATGCCAGGCTCACTCTTTCCAAATAACAAATCTGCTTCCATATTCAAATCCTCTGTGTGATCTAGATTAACATTTGCAAAATAAAATCAAGCCAAGTTTGACTGTACTTTCTAAACATTTGAGAAGAAAAAGAAGTCCTGCACCTAAAAATGGATGCAGGTGACAGCCTGCGTCTTTGGGCACAAACATTAGGGAGCAGAGAGGCTCCGTGGGGCGGGAAAATGGGGACAAGCGAGGGTGGGACTCCAGGCGGAAGCTCCAGTACCTCCAGGGCAAGGCAGGACCCTGAGAAGGGAAAGAGGCTCCGTGGATTTCTCTTCTATGTGGTGATTTAAGATACTGGAAAGATTTTCTAAAAACTTTGAAAGACAAAGGACATGTGAATCCAGCACCTCTGCTCCCTTTAACAGTTTTGATAAATATTTTTATAGATTTTATGCCAGCGTGAAGTGATGCAGGTTAAATTACAAGATTAGATCAATTAGAATTTTAAAGCAGCAGCACAGGCAGTTAGCCAGCAAGAGTAAAAGCTAATTAACTTATTTTCCTTTCTTCGCATTTGCTGTTCAGAGACCTATGAATATGCAGGTAGCAGGTTCTGTGCTGGAAGATATATCCTACTGTTCTGAAAAAGGTCAAGAGACCTTATGCTGGCTCTATAAAATATATCACCATCCAAGATATGCATTACTTTTCTCATTGTGCAGATGATGGTGATTAATACTTAGCATTGTGCAAAACTTTAGAAAACTGAGTAAATACCAACATCTGTGCGTGGAAAACATGGCGTTTGTGTACACACTGAGTAAGAAGAGCATGACTCTGATGTATTTAAGAAGGCAAAGAGGCTACCAACTCAGGAAGAAACTAATCATAAGGAAGTGTCCTGTGCCATGAGTGCCACCCTACGATGGGACATGTCAGATGTGCAGACACCGCAGAACAGGCGGTGGTATTTGACATAAGTCCAAAACTGCAACGCCTCTGAAGAAGGTTTCGTAGCTTGAGTAAGTGTATTAATAATTTAATGATCATAAACAGCATAATTAAATATTTAAGGTAGCAAAAGCATAATGATGATCATACTACACATATGTGTTAACTTCACACGACTCTAGTGCAGACTCCTCTCACAGACGGCAGCTGGCGTGTGCCGCGACCACGCGTGAGAAGTCGATGCGGACGGGATGCCGCTGTATCTTCCTCTAACTTTCCCTATTCATCACACACGGAATCGCCCTGGTGTACGCATTGTCTTTGCCAATATTGATCTCTCGTTTTATCTTTTTGTCTTCAGAACCGAATATCTGGCATTAAAGACAATTTTTTAAATAAGATATTATGGGATGTTGGAGTTGCAGATTTTTAGAAATATCTTTAGGTAATTACATTGTTGTAAGTTTTCTCAATTTTTAAAAATGTGGGGAACACAACAATTCATTTTCACGGTGCTGCTCAAAGAAGCTCAAGGTGTTTCGGGTCACACACGTTAGTCATTCAAGTGTCTCCACCCTAACCCTGAGCAGTGCTGTTGTCAGAAAGGGCATCGAAGGGAGCTATTTGCCACAAGCCATCTCCTACTTCACTGTTAGTTGCCAAGGGCCGGCTCCGCCACCCGCTACTTGCTGATTAGAGGGAGAGGACAACCGACAACCGGCGTCCTCCCGCTCCTGCGCTGCAGCGCCTGTCCCGCGGGCGGGCGGTGGGTGGGGAGTGTGAGACGCTATTTCTGTAGGAAACGATGCCAATGGAAGGAAGTGAGCCCAGCAGCTCAGCTTCCCTTCCCAGCCAACAGGTACTTGGCGATTTTCCAAGCTGTATGATATTTGTGTTTCATGTAAGAAATGTGTATTTTTCCATTTTTACTAGTGTAATGACAATTATGTCTTCAAACTACCAAAGAGTTATGATCTCCTATGTGACCCTAATGTAAGAAAATAATATTTGTTCTTTTGGAGAAAATATTTAACCAAAAACTGTCTTAAAATTCTAGGACTGGAACAAACCTCAGAAAGGCCTCAACAAGGACAAAATACTACAGATCTTTTGTTTTTAATTTCCAAGGTTAAAAAAAATCCACAGGATTTGTTAAACAATCTGTTTTAAGTTTTGATTAGTTCTTCTATCTCTTTTAATCGGTTTCTGTAAAATTATACATTATTTTGTCATCTATATATTTGAAGACAAAGTTAACCCTTTCTTCTTTAGGTTTAAACAGTTATAATCCACTCAACTCAATACTCAAATGATCTTACAATATTCTTTTATAATTTTATCCAGTTTTTACATGTAGCTCATAAAACTTGATGGTTAACACAGGAATCCTATTCGAAGAAAGGCCTGAAAATGTTACACAGATGTGATCCAATTGGAGAAATGCGTGTTTAGTAATGGTATGACAAAGAGGCATGCTTAAGAAAAACAGGATTTTAATTCTTATACTATCTCAAAGTCACCTGGTGGTTAGAAATTGCATTCTTTATTTATCACATCTTAATAAGCACCTACTATTTCCCAAGCACCATTCTGTGCAAAGAGATTAATAACACACAGTCCCCACCCAGAAAAGGCTCAGTTTTCTTAACTAAAAATGAGAAAATAAATGTAAAGTTTCACCACCTCCTCAAAAAAGTTCTAAATAAATGATAGCTACTGTTAGCTATTATACAATATTTATGATACAAAACAGAATATTTTAGCAATATTCAATCCTTAACCTCACCACTAATTCAGAGAGGCAATTCAAATTTTATATCTGAAAAACTAAAGCGTTTATTTCATAATCTTATGTAGTAGAGCCTGGACTGTTTTTTCTAGCAATGTACCTGAACCTACCAAGCCCCTACCTTGTTTTAGGCCTGGGTTCGAGGAAACTAAAATTAAGTTTAGGACAGGTAAAAAAGAAACACGATTCTGTCTTTGTGCTGCTGTAAAGGAATCCCTGAGGGTGGTAATTTATAAAGAAAAGAGGATGGTTCGGCCTGGGGTCCTGTGGCTGAGCGAGAAGCACCTGCCTCTGAGGAGGGACCCGGCTGCTTCCCCTCTCGGGGCGGCGGGCGGGGCTGACCGGCCAAGCCCTGTGGAGGGAGGACGTGCCTCTAACCCTTGCTAGGGAGAAGACATAAAATGCAACCAAAATGTTTGTGCTGTCATATTTTCTTGAAATAAAATAAAAATGTGAAAAATAAAGCTTTACACACACAAATTTTTTAATTGATGATTAAATGTTGAAAATTTACTACATATAGATATATAGTTTACACAGATGGTTTTAAACCATAAACTTTACTTTCAAAATCAACTACTACTTAACGATGACATAGTAGCCAGTATTTTATTTTAAAAATGTCTATAATTTTGCATTGAATAAGATTCATTAAAAAAAAAAAAACAAAGCAAGAGAGAGAAAGGAGGCCGGTGCCAGGCTCTTTTTAACAACCAGCTCTGGGGTGATATAGAGAGTAAGAACTCGCTCCCCCCAGGGCAGGAATCTACTCAGAAGGGATCCACGCCCAAGACTCAACACCTGCTTTAAGCCCTGCCCTCCGACACTGGGGACCAAGTCTCAGTAGGAAGTTGGAGGGGACAAACCTCCAAACTAGGCAGGTCCCCTACCAGTTTTCCTCACAAGATTGTCAACCAGTGTCAATGCAAGACAGCCGAGGTGCCCGCTGTTCCTTGCCAGGCCATGCCCCGGATGGTGGTCCAGGCCGTAGGACTCCTCAAGTCATCAACACCCAAAGCAAGGCCGCCAGGCCCGGCTGTCACCCACACTGCCCGTGTGGGTGGCAGCGACAACAAAGTTACTATCACTTAAGGGAGACAGGATGGCAGTCCTTCAGGACCACACGTCCAATGACAGCCAGACAGGTGAGCGGCTGCCCCCAGGCCCTGCCGGGACACAGGCTGGTGAGCACCGGGAGTCCCATGCCAGGGGAGAGACGGGCGCCCGGTCGCCCCCACTAGGGCGCGCATGCGCAGCAGAGGCGTGGCCCCTCCAGCGCCCCTCCGCGGGCTCGCGCTGCGCCGCGCCCGCCCGCCGTGCCGGGGCTCACGATGAGCGACGCCCGCCTTCCCGGAGCGAGAGTTTTGCTGTGTGCCGGAATTAACGACTGTTTTCTATTGAAGTAAAGCGTGGCTGTGCCAGGCGGCGAACCCGGAAGTGCTGCAGACTTCGCGGGCTGCGCCCTCAGCCGCCCGAGGCACGCCGCCCGCTGCGGCCGCCATGCTCCGCCGGGGACCGGCTGCCGTCCCGCCAGCCCCAAGGCCAACGTCGGGCAGTTGTCCTGAAAAGTCTGACAGGATCCTCAAGGGGACGAAAGCCTTACTCACCACGGCCGCTGGACCTCGGCCCGCTGACACGCGGCGGCCCCGGCCCCGCTCGGCCGGTCACCGTGAGAGGGAAGCGGTGAAAGATGGCGGCTCTTCCTCACCGCCGGTGGCCTCCGCTTCCGGGGCACTTTAGGGTTAGAGCCTCTGACAGAAAAAGAAGCAGCTCGCAACTGAAGTAAAGTACTGTAGTTTTAACCAGCATCTTCAGTAAAAGAAAAAAAAAAAAAAATCGGTTCAGGGATTATTTGAAGACTGTTAATGTGCTGGCCCGTAGAAGGAAATGGATATATGTTCTGTGACTGTTCTGAGTAGGGTGGGCACGTTGTGTTTAATATGGGAAAGAATTATTGGCTGCAAAGAACTAATACAAATTCACAAGGCTTAAGCTTGAAATACTGGATTTCAAGTGTCTCTTGAAGAAAAATCAAGAATGAGAAACAAATTTCTCAAGCAGTTATTAATTATAAAACAAATGCGGTAAGAGTCCTTTTTGTGTATGTCCCCCAAGTCAATGTGGTGTGTCCAGGCTTTGCACACAGTTACGTGTCTTTGCCTGCCAGGGCTAGGCCCCGTAGGGGAAAGCCACGTGTGAGTCATGAAGGCCTGAGACCCCAAGCACAGCCTGGGCCCAGTGTTGCCACCTTCCCGCTTCATCTCCCCACTGTTCTCACCAGTAAGTAATAGTTCGAATGTTTTTATGTATCTTGCTGCCTGCGGGTCCTTTAAAATGATGATGAGAAGAGGTGAAGGCAAGAGAGAAGACAGAAAGGAAGCTTCTGGAATAGGAGAGGGGCAAGCACGCCGGAAGGAGTGGAAGAGCAAGCAGGACATGCCACCCGAGACCGCCATGGATATGGATGTTTTCCTTGTCTCCAAAACAAGGCTAAAGCACACAATGAAGCAGCAACTCATGGCCCAGAAAGCATTCGCCTGATTGCATAAGAAGTGTGTTTCAACGCATTCAATTTCTTCTAAAACATTCTAATTAGTCTATTTCGCCCTGCTCCAGAAGGAACTTTGGATTTTCCTACTGATGTACATTGAGGTTAGCCTGGTCTATATGCCCCCTCCTGTATATCTGTAATTAAAACATCCATCCCTCATCTGTATTTCCTAGGGTATCACCTGACCCTGAGACATCCAGGAGCAAGCCTGAAAATGTAGCAGTTCTCTGTGTAACTCATGAAGTTGGCTTTTTATTTTTTTACTTTTTGTACTATGGGCTCAGCTAAGATTGAAGCGTCAGTTTTAACAGCACAGATCTTTCTTTCTTAGGGATTTAACTCAGTTTACTATACATCACAAGATGGAATAAATAGCAAATGGTGATTGCTAGTAATCATCCCTTTGATAAAGATAGACTTTATCCATATAGACATGCTATGGTAATTCTGAGAGTGACATTAGCTTAGGATCAAATGTGATTCCATGACTGAGAACAGAAGAAAGATGTTTTGCTTATGTTTTAGACTGGTACTTGAGTACTTACAATGGCAAATGAATACATGGAGGCTTCTCAGCTCCCCAACTAATTTCTTGGCCCATTTTCTAGGCTTCCTTAAGCTTCCCGAAGCATTATCTTAAGAATCATTTTTCCTTTTCCTTAACAATTCAGAATATCTCTGGGGACACAGCACATGTCAATCTGTTATAAATGGAAAATACATTAACTTGTAAGTGCTACAGGAATGTGACAGAAGTGGGGATAATGTCAAGACAAAAGAGCAGGCATTGCTAGGCCTTGATCAGATGGGTTGCAGTGGAAAGTTCACCTCCAACTTCACCTGCAGCAAGGTCCGGAGAGGCTGTGCTTAGTCCCGGCAGGGCACAGGTCACCTGGAGGGCAAGGGGAGCAGCACTGCTTGCAGAGCCAGCACTGAGGGAGACTGACGCCTGTGCTCATGCTCAGATCTGTCTTTATTTAGTTTTAGGCTAGTGCTCATCAGAGACAGAGAATTTGTTGATTGAAATTCCCCACATGCTGCTATCATAAAATGATGGGGTGGGGGGACAGCTTTCTCTCAGACGTTGTGTTAGCCAAGATCATTTGCAGATTAATTCTGGAGCTCCCTACTTCTACTTTAATTATCTGTATGTAACCCTGTGCCAGACTTGCTAATCAGTTTTTTTGACTGTTAGCTTTATAGACCAAAGAGAAAGCACAGTACGTTCTTTGAAGAGTGTCTTTCTAGGACAGCAGCATTAGGGAGATTCCCCTTAAAATAGTTGGTGGATGCTAAACAAGCTGGCTGTGCAAAATGTTTGGCTGTCAGATATTAGTGTTGTGATTTTAGTTGCATTTTCCTAACCCTATTGCATGCCTGGCCCTTAGTGGCCCTTAGTGGCTGTGGTCACAGGCCACTTATAAGCTCCACGCCCAAACAGAAGGGCAGTGCAATCAGTGAGTGCTCTGGTCTGGCTTCCCATCTGCCCTCCCCTAGTGGGTGCCAGGAGCAGAGGTGCAGAGACATGAGCAGAGCTGCACGGGAACACCAGGAGAGACCTGCATGAGGTCACGGGTGCAAGCCTTGTTCCAGGCAGATCCTAGGATGCCAAGTTGTAGCCTGGAATTTTTACGGCTGAGTTTTAAACCCCCGACACTGAGAGTTTATAATGGAAATGCTGCCAGACTTTTAACTCTAGTGACGCCACTATAATATTTGTAAGTACCTTATACTCTTTCCAAACACATGTGCTCATTACTGATGTCTCTGCTTCTGCCTCACTTCTGGGGGAAACTCTCTGTATAAACACAACAGATTGGCTTGCTTATGCTTCCAAATTCTAATTGCTCCTGTCTCTATCCGTTAGAGGAAAGCCAGCCCCAGGCCAGTGCTGAAGCCCATCCCGCTGAGCTGTGCATAGCTGCAGTGCCCTGCAACACACAGACTTCCTTCCTCACATTTCCCTGTTGGAGCTGGTCAATCTGCACACCCTTTAGTATTTTCTTCTAATTACTGCTTTCAATTATGTACCTGAGGGAGGGCTGGCTGGCAGGTTGGAGACGACCCGTGAACCCACCGGGTCTGACAGATTCTGACCATCGGGCAGGCCCTAAGTAAACAGAGGACAGGGCCACACATCAGTGAAAGGCCCCTCGGAGTGCTGACAGCTTATCTGGTCCAACATAAGTGGGATTCCAGGGAAACTGATTGCTTAATAGTGATGAGGAATGACAAGGATTTCCTAACTCTTCAGTGCAAACCTCATAGCAATTGTGTGTCTGGACACAAAGCCATGCCAAAATGCTGAGCTGGGAGACGCAGGCCTGGCCCGCAGGTGAGAGGCAGACGAACGAAAGGAAACGCACCCTCTTCCCGAGCGGCGATCACAGGAACGAGCCGCGTGCTGACTGGGTGCCTGTGGGCACCGCTGGGCGGACGCAGAGCCAGGCTGTGCAAAGAGAGCGCCCGCGCTCATGCAGGCTGCCAGCTCCGGTGCCCGCAGGCTGCGGTGCGAGTAGCAATATGAGGCCTCCTGTGGTCTCACGGCCCCAGACGTGCAGCCAGAAATGCGTCAGGAGTGGGGGGCGAAGGTCTGTAGGCAAGCATTTCACTGCTGGATTCCAAGATCATGAAAAGAAGACAGTGAGGCCGCACCGCCCAGGGCCGGGCACGCCCGCTCACACAGCGCCACACAGCAGGACTGCAGCTGCCACCCGCGCCTCCACTGCGTTGGGTTTTCAGAAGAGAAGCCCCAATCTCGAGGGCTCCTCGTGACAGCCACGGCCACGTGGAATGCCAGAGCGCGCGCTAGTTAGCCTAGTCAGCGGCCGTGGCCCGAGCGGGCACGCAGGCAGGCGGGGGGCAGCGCCGGGGCCAGTGGCTCGGTGAGAACGCCCTCACCGGCGGGCCAGCACGGAGACTCCAGCGGCGCCGCGGCCGCCAGCTCCCACGGGAAGCACGCTGGTGATGGGGTGAGAACTTCGGCCTCTTGAGTGAGAGACCGCTGCAGCAGTGTCTGTGCCGGCCGTCCTTGCAGCGAAGCGGCAGGGCCCTGGGCAGGGCGGCCGGCGAGAAGCTGCCCGGCGCCCTCGCGACGCTCTGACGGGAGCAGCCTCGCTCGCCCTCCCAGGCCGGCCGGGGACATCGGGCAGCTTCTCGCCGGCTGGTGCCCGGGGCCCTGCTGCTGTACTCCAAGGACAGCGCGGCACAGACACTGCAGTCAGCGCCCCTGATCCAGCCGGGGGAAACTGCCCCAGGGATGACCGGATCGTGGATATCAACATCACACTAGCGCTTCTAGTGTTGAACAGAGGGGAGCAGCTAGGCTAGCATTTCAGCGTCAGGCTGTTAAGGGAGATCGCGATCGCCGCACAGCAATTTCGCATTCTTGTTGCTACTCGCAGAGCCCCGTGCTCAAGTATCCACTCTGTATCCCCGCTCCCTTCTTCCTCAACTCTCTGGCGTTGTCAATATCATGAACTAATTTGGCTATTATTAGCCAAGCAATTACTGGGACTGGTACACAAAAGCACTCTTGATGAGAACAAAATGTGTCCTCGCCACTGCAAAGGAAAAGCCATAATACCATAATCCGATCCAGAGCTTCTACAGAACCTGTAACGTGGAGAGAGCACTTAATAAATACGTCTGGTTGCAAGGAAAGATCATGTCAAAAGAAACACACAGAAGGAACATCAATTTCTTCTCTGTATCTGTACTTAGAGACGGCAAGAGTAGAAAGGAACCGAGGCAAACACCCACCTTCCTGGAAAGCCAGAGACCTCCTGGGCGGGGACTGACCTCATGATTTCAGGGCCTCAATGACACCAAGTCGAGGAGGCCTTTGGGGGCCCTGACACTCGCACTGCCTGAAGCACGTCGGATACGGAGTCTGTGGGGGTCAGGGCCCGGCCATGGACGTGGTAGCTATGTCTTCTCACCCCAGCCTTGACACCTGCTCTGGGACAGAGCTGTCCTTGCAGTCCCCACAGAGTCTAATTTAAGACCCGTGTTTTGCAACTAGTCTATATTTGAATAGTTGATTTCAGAGAACCCTTGAAAACAGGAAGCAAATGCTATAATTTTAAAGAACTATTTGGCAATCAACCCATGAAGAATAACAATCCCAGATTGCTAAGTGTGGCGGGGGGGTCAGGGCGGGCGACTCAGAAATTTAATGTGAAAACTTTTATATTTTTTCCTGTAGTTTATCAGCATTTACTGTGGCAGACAGAGGGGGATGAGTAAAGACTTCAAGTTGCCTAAGCAAATAATTGAAAGATGACACAGTCCCTCTTCTCGAGAGAAAGGCAACAGGATGGGAAATCGCTTTAATCGTAAGACCTTTTCAATGAAGGAAAACAGGATCATTTTGCAAAGGCAGAATCTCAAGCTAACATCATTGTCCTGTTGGATATGAAAGAAAAAGCATTAAAATAAAGAAGAGAACGTTATTCTCTTTCCCACAAGAACACTGCGGCCCACGCGGGGAGGTGCGGGGTGCAAGGCCCTACGTGCAGGGGCTGGGCCTGGGTGAAGGTGCCTGCTGACCCCATGGAGCACCCCTGCAGGCGGGAGCACCGCCAGCACCGCCTCTGCCCGGCAAGGCCGGCCAGCACAGCCGCCAGGACGAGGCCAGGGAGAGCAGCCCCATGAAGAAATCCTCTTCATTTCAGACTTATTGGTACTAAACTCAAATAATGTAGGCAGCGATCTGAGCCCCGGAGCAGGTGGGAATCTCCATGACATGCCTGCACGCTTCTCCTTCTCCTTGTACCACAGATGCCACGTGTGACTCCCCCAGCACAAAGGCCTGGCCTCCAGAAACTGCCGCTGCACCGTGTGGCCTCGCCTGCCTTGCATTCTGCCGCGGCCTGCGCTGTGCCCGGGAGGTCGCAGGCTGCGCCAGAGAGCCGCACGGCCGAGAGCGCGGCTCGCACCTTGTTTCTTCTGTGACCTGCTCTCCTGGAATCCCGCTTTGGGCAACCACGTCAGGTGCTGGGTGGGACTTAGAGGACTCTGGTCTGGGGAGTGAGGGGCCTCAGACACAAAACTTGAGTCTAGATCCTTCCCGAATACCTCTGGCGATAGGATGGGCATACTCCGAAAACGCTCCCGCTGCACGCTTAGCTCCGCTGAGCCCCAGGCTGCAGTGACAGGCTCCGCGCCACGGCGCAACTCCCGCCTCTGCGAGACGCGCGGAAATCGCCAGGCCCTCAGGAGGATGCGTTTCCCTGCCTGCAAAGAGTGAAAGAGGAGTTACCCCAAAGACGGGGGAGTTCCTCAGGAGAGTGAGCTTCACCCTCTTTCCCACACTCCGCCCGTGCTGCAGGCAGCGGAGCAGCTCTCGCCCGCGGCCAGCACTCACATCCGAAGTTTGTCTTTAAGAGGCTGCAGTGAAGGCGTGAGAGGTGGGAGGAAAGGAAGGAAAATAAACGCCCGAGCCCAGTTAGATCTGCAAGACAAGAGCAAGACAGGAACCCCCTGCAAGAGCACCTGGAACCGCGAGGCGTGCCCAAGGCGCCTGCGCACCAGAGACCAGACTACCAGCTAGGCACCAACTCCCAACAACACTTGGGCATTCCGAAAATAAACATCATCTGAATCTCAGTAGGAAACCCTTGACGAGGACTGGAGGCAGCTCATTCATGTATGTATTTATGTCCATTGTTTAAGAAAAGAAAACTGAGAAGCGCAAGTATGAGTTGGCCACATCCCAAAGAGCCGAGAATGTGGCCTCCACAGCGCAGGAGTGAGGAGGTGTCCCCAGGAGCAGAAGCTGCTGCGTGCACCCTCCCACCCACGTCGCCCGCTGCCACGTGTGACTTGGGGCCACAGTGCACGGTCTCTCGCGCAGCTGGCAGCGGAACGAAAGCATCTTCAGCTTTTTATCTGCTATCTGTAATTGTTTCCTTCCTGTTTTTCAAAACTCCAAGCTCCCTTCACATCCTAGGTGGCATCATCATCATTTTCACATTTACAAATGAAACATTCTGTTCCAAAGACATCTAAGTAAGTGTGAGGTCACTGGGCTGCCCAAGGCTGTCTTCGATGCTGCAGTCCTGAGCGCCCACCCTGTAGGGAGCCAGGCTGGCATCGTTGTCTGTCCTGCCCATGACAACAAATGTTCCTGATTTATAGTAGCTAGTGAAACAATGGGACATTCTCCTTTTGCCTTTTGTTGTTGTTGTTATTGTTAGAGAAACTACAGATTGCTTTCTGGCTTAAAACTGTCTTGCTGGGTGTCAACAAACACAATTCGAGTGATGAAAGCTAGCTGGGTCGCTGTATGCTTGATATGATCTGCGCACTGAGGGTGAACCTGGACGTGGACTTCACCCCCAGCTTGTGGGTGTCCTCGGCTTAATCGAAGATGCATCCCCAGCTCAGCTCTTTCTGGAATCTGACCCATTGTTAGGCAAGTGAACAAGAAAGTAGTAATTTAAACAAACATCTTCTTGCTTAGATATGTGATATAGACTTTCATTCTTATCCCTAATAACAAAATCAACCTTAGAAATTGATTGTGTGCTTTGCTGGCTTAATAATCTCTTCCCCAAGAAAAAAAGGGCAACTGGAAGTTATTATCCTGATAGATCTCACTTCAAAGTTTTATCCTCCAGCATCCTGGAAGTCTTCAGTCTATATCTTCCTGAGGATATGTGTAAATTGACATAATAACGGAGAAACAAACAAAAGTGAGCCAAACAATTAATAGAACAAGGTCTATTGTAACAAAATACATCAGAGTTATGGAAACAGCACTTCCTTTGACTGGAGTGAGCACCACTACAAAGTATTCACCGGTTTTAATGGGGAAAAAAGTTATAATAGTCTAATATAATTTTAATCATTTTCTATAATCTTATAATATAAGTAAAACCACATTGAAATCCTAAATTATCTTTATACCAGCCAAGGACGGAAGCCCAGAGTTTTCAGGACACAGCCACACCACATGCACTTATCAAAAGACAAGAGACAAGAGAGACAAGAGATATTCTCTCTACCCCAGAGAGCATCATCATGTTTTCTGATGTGCTTGGATATGAGTGAAATGCAAACTTAAGGGGCCTCAGCTGCTAGGGTGTGGACAGACACCCAAAGCCACAGGCTTTATGTCACCTTACGCTGTGTCCTTGGGATGTGAAAAAGTGCGTTCTCTCTGACGTCATTTCCGTAGCAGTTCACAGCAACTATGCTGCAGTACTCACGTTCTGTGAGTACAACCTGGCAATGAGAAACACTTCAGTTTTGCACGTGGGAAGGCTCAGCTATCAGGCAGAGCTAAGATGTCAAGATTAAAATTAAGCAATGGGCCATAAATTGCAAAGGAAAGGAAAAGGGAAGAAAAAGATTGAGCAAAATGTAGGGGAAAAAATGGGAATGGGGTGCATTTTGACTGAAGAAACATGTGTTTGCTTTTGGATCACATCACACCGATTTTCCTAAGTGTACATTGAGAAGTTGGCTACGAGCATGCATAAGATGTGATCATTTTGTAGCTTAAAAAAAAACAAGAAAAACTACTTAAAACTGTACTTGCTAAAACTCTCTGGACAATCATTCAAGTTTAATTTCAGTAAATTATATTACAAAAATTAAAGACATTAGATAATTGGACTTTTTGGTCACCTAACTAGACTCCAGGTTTTAAGCCATCTATCAAAACATGATGAAAGTTGTGGACTACATAAAGTAAAGTGCAATATTTTATGGTACAGTTTCCAATCACACCATAAGTATTGAGCTTCAAACATTTCTTTTCCTTCTGTAGCTTTAAAAAAAATGTGTGAACTGGATTAGATAAGAAAGTTACTGCCATACACTAAATCATGATTTGTAAAAATGGAGTTTAGTTGGATCCATGAAATAGATTGTTTTTGTGTTATAAATGTGCGTATGTGAATTTCTCTGCAGAGAAAGGACTGTTCCTCCCTTATACTATACAAGGGTCACTAGGCCTTAAAAAAGAGCAAGAATCCATCAACCCTTTCCTTTTCGTGTAACTATTTCAGTGAATCATCAACCCTTTCCTTTTCGTGTAACTATTTCAGTGCATAATATTTTATTCTGTCTATTCATTTATTCATTATTCAACTAATATTTATTTAGTGGCAACATAGAATCCAGTGGTAGATAAGATATATATATTCCCTGTCTTCAGGATTCTTTTGGGCTAATTTGGAAGTGCAGATGGAAAGAAATACTATGAAATATGTTCAAGTTTAGCAATATATGCTAAGCAAATCTCACACCAGGGCATCGCAGAAGGATTCCTGAGCAATATTGGATTGTCTCAAACTATTACAGTGATCATCGACCAGGGAGGCAAGCATTGGCAGAACCAGAGAGGAGAGAAAACTCCAGAAATCCGTGCTCGTGTACCCTCTCAGATGCTCAGTCGGGTCCTGACCAGAACAGCGCGGCCGGCCAAAAGGCCATCGGAAAGAGACAGGCCAGAGCTCCCGGCTCTCATGCAGGTGGGGAGGGTGTCTGTCCCACACACCAGAGGGGTAAAGCCAGGACTTGTCAGACTCTGGGTCAAGTAACTGGAAGGGTACTAACCCACTGGTGAGAAATAATTAGTCCTACACTGAGTGCTGCCTGGTCCCACCTCACAAAACTTGAAAGGATCAAACTGCTTCCACACTGCATCCAAGAACAAAGCTCAGAATATTTGTAGGAGTTTAAAATACCTAGTGTCCAACAAAATAGAATTAACAATGTCTGCTAACTACTTAAAAAACAGGCACACAAAGCAGGTGGAAAATATAACCCAAAATGAGAAGCAAAATCAATAAATCCAAACCAACAAGTGACATACATGTTAAATTAGCCAACAAGGACATTGAAACCATTACAATAACTGTGGTCTATATCTTCAAAAATTTAAGAAGAGATATGGAAGATATAAAAAAGACCCAAATTAAACTTCTAGAAATGAGAACTACAATGTCTGAGATGAAAAATATACTGGATGGAATCACTAGCAGAATAGACGCTGCTGAATAAAATATTATTCAGCAATAGAAATAGAAACTATTGAAAACAAAGCATAGAAAATAAAAGAATTAAAAAAGGATGAACAGTGCATCACCGAGCTGTGGGACAACTTCAAAAGGCAAATCTACGTGTATTTGGAGTTCTAAGAAAAAGAGATGGGAATACAAACAATATTTGAAGAAATAACTGAAAAATGTCCAGGATTTGATGAAAACTATAAATTTACACAGAGATTCAAAAATCACAACAAAACTGAAGCCAAAAAATGTGAAGGAACTAGAGCCAGGCATATTATCATCAAATTGCTCAAAACCAGTGATAATGAGATAAATCTTTAAAACAGCCAGAAAAAAAAGAGAAAGACTTCATAGAAGATCAAAGATAAGTATAATAGCAGATTTCTAACTAGAAGCAGTACAGCAAGAAGACAGTGGATTAACTATCTTTAACATCTTTAAAATACTGAAACAAACAAAAGAAACTATTGACATAGAATTCTATACCCAGAAAAGAGAGAAAAAAAAAAGAACTTTAAAAGATGAAGGTGAAATTAAGACTTTTTAAGATCTAAAAATGCTAAAAGAATCAGAAGCATATTTGTACTATGAGAAAGGTAAATGAAGTGTTTAAAGCAGTCGATACATCAGGAGAGCACTATAGTCCTAAATATTTATAGACCTAGTAAGAGAGTTTCAAAATACATGAACCAAAAACTAATAGAACAGCAAGATGATTTATAAAAAAAAACATAATAAGCTGGACTTTATTAACATTAAAACGCTTTTCTTTGTGAAAAACATTGTTAAGAGAAAAACAAGTCAAGCCACAGACTGGGAGAAAATATTTTCAAAATATATATCTGATAAAGGACTGGTATCTAAAATATATAAAGAATTCTTACAAAGAACTCACCAATAAATAAGTGAACAACCCAGTTAAAAAATGGGCAAAAAAAACTAAACACTTTACCAAAAAAGATACGCAGATAACAAATAAACATTCAAAAGATATTCAACATCCTTTTTCATTAGAAAAATGCAAATTAAAACAATAATCATATGCCACTACACACATAATAAAATGGTTAAACCCAAAAAAACTAACAATATTAATTTTGAGTGAGGATGTAGAGCAACAAAAACTCTGGTTTACTCCTGATGGAAATGCAAATGATACAGCCACTTTGGAAGACAGTTTGGCAGTTTCTTATAAAACTAAACATAGTCTTATGATGTGATGCAGCAATCGTGCTTTTACTGAGTTGAAAGTTTATGCCCATCCCCAAAAATGTGTACACAAATGTTTATCCATAATTGCCAACAACTGGAAGCAACCAAGATATTCTTCAACAGGTGAATGGATAAATAAATCATAGTGCCAACATATAGTGGAATACTATTCAGTAACACAAAGAAGTGAAATATCAATCCACACAACAAACGACATGAATGAAACTTACGTTCTTAAGTGCACATTGCCAGCTGACAAAAGCCAGTTTGAAAATGCTGTATACTTTATGATTTCATTTAAATGACATTCTGTAAAAGGCTATCCTATAGATTTGGCACATAAATTAGTGGTTTCCAGTGATTTGTGAAAGCGAGGAGCTGTTGAAAGGTGAAGTACAAGGATACTTTTAGGTGGAGGAAGTATTCTGTATATTGCAGTGGTGGCTAGATGGCCCTACCTGTTTATCAAAATCATAGAACTTTACAGCACAAAATGAACATGTATGTGTGTAAATTTTTTAAATGTATTTAGGAGATCAGGGGATCCCAGAATAGAATATAGAATGTGACAAAAGAATCTAACTACTTGATAAGTGTATATAAAACAACTTCTGGGAAGGTTGTCAGTGAAGCACGTAAAGGAAAAAGTGGTATTCGCCTAAGTCACTTTAAGGATAGAGACTATAAGGCTAAAGGTAAAAACAGTCTGTAGACTGATCTCTGTCTGATAAAGTTGTTTCCCATGTGGGTTAACAATTCCGTTACTGTGTACGTGAACACTGGAATTGAACATGGATGACAGATAGTAGGAGCCAGGAGTCACACTGTTAGGGTGAGAGGTTACAGACAAGCAAAGGTGAAGGCAGAATGCTCTATATGCTAATGAATGAGAATTGGTGACATAAATATTAGATCATTAAATATGAAATGTCCAATTTTGAATCAAAAATGTAGTTTGCCATTTCTCAAACAAGAAGCAGTACAATTAACCAAATTATGCACCTAAACTACTGGCACAGTTTTGCCATCTTAACAAGTAGCTTTTTTATGCCAGCAGCAAAGAAGCCTAGAGATCAAGTGGTGATGAAAATCATGAAAGGCATTTTCCAAAGCTTCTTGAGAACTGAATATTTTTCCTTGCAAGAAGTGGTCCAAAGCCTGGAAGAAGTAGGAGTCAGTTGGTGCAAGGTCTGGTGAATACAGTGGATGATAGTTTCCACGTTCAGCTTCTGTAGTTTGAGCAGTGTTGTTTGTGCAACATGTGGTCAAGCCTTGTCTTGCAAGAGGATTGGCCTGTCTCTAATGACCAATTTCAGCTGCTTAATCGCAAGCATCCTCATCATTTCCTCCAATTGGTTGCAATAGACATCTGCTGTAATTGTTTGACCAGGTTTCATGAAGCTGTAGAGGATAATACCAGCACTGGACCACCAAACAGATACCATTAGCTTTTTCAAATGAATATTTGGTTTTGGACTGTGTTTTGTCACTTCATCTTTATCCAACCATTGTGCCAAAAGCTTGTGATTCTCAAAAAGAATCCATTTTTCATTACACTTAACAATACAGTATAGAAATGTTTCGCCTTTATGTTGTGACAGCAAAGAAAGGCAATCTTCGAGATGATTTCTCTGCTGATGCTCATTAATTCATGTGGAACCCATCTATCCAGCTTCTTTATCTTGCCGATTTGTTTCAAGTGGTCCAATATTGTTGGAACAGTATCATCAAACCCTGCTGCTAATTCACATATAGGTGGAGATGGACTCATTTCCACTACATCTTTCAGCTCATCATTATCCACCTTGGCCTCAGGTCGCCCACGTGGCTCATTTTCAAGGTTAAAATCACCAGGACAGAACTTCTCAAACCATCAGTGTAGTGTACTGTGTGTTCATTAGCCACGTCCTTCCCAAACACTTCGATGATATTTCAAGCTGTCTGCACAGCATTGGTTCCATAATGGAACCTGTATTTGAAAATAACACGAATTTTTGACTTATCCATGGTTTCACAAAAATTGCTCTAAAAAAATGTGAAAGATAATCACAAGCCAAAATGTGCACTTGAATGACTGAGGATGCACCTTCACAATCAACATAAAACAAGAAGTGTCAAAGCGAAATGTCAGAGATATCAACTATCAATTTAGTACTTAAGGAAATCTGACTTAATTATTATGCATTGTGAATTCATAATTAATAACCTAATATGAACTCGTGTTTAGCTTAGCATAGAGGCAGATGGTTCTATGCAGAAACAGCTGCACTGACATGCATAAATGTGGGTCACTGTACATGCTCACATATCCCCCTCTGCAACTGAGAGGGTTTAGAAGCAATCATCCCACTAGCGATGCGCACAACTCACACCAAGATCTTGGTATGGAATGCCATTCTCCAATAAAAGGAACCAGGGTTTATTGGAGAAATGACTGCTGGCTTGAGGTAAGAAATATGCAATATGAGAGAGGAGCATCTTATGGAACCAGAAAGTAAGGAAGTGCAAACAAACAAACAAAACCCCACAACGATGCCTATGACGAAGGAATACAGAGACCAGCTGAACGAGCTCCCAATGGCCAACACGAGAATAATTTGAACAGCAATATAAATAACCCAAAGGATAAAGCAAATGTTCATGATTCCATAATAATATAAAGAAATGACTGAATATATAAATAAATGGAGGAGAATAGATAAGTCTCTCATAAAGAAGAATTCTAAGTAATTTATGTTGTCTCTGGCTCCTTAAGGTGGTGGCATAGCTCTCTAAGTGGGGTGCACACAGGGCCTCCCCTCCAGAGAGTACGGCACGGGGTGGGGCGACTGTAAGTTGGAGAATCCTGGCAAACAGCCCTCCAGGTGACCAGGGTCCACAGCAGAGGCGGCAGGTCACGGGGACAGCACGTGGCCTTGGTATGGTGTAAGGGGAATGGTGCTTTGCCTTTGGGCTCTTCCTCCCCAAGTGCACAGCGCCGTGCAATCACGGGAAAATACCAGAGAAGCCCCAGGACAGGGGAACGCCGCAACATGCCTGAGCAATATTCCTCAAAACTGTCAATGTCAGCAAAAACAAGGGAAGTCTGAGACACTCACAGTCGGGAGGAGCCTAAGAAGATGTGACGAGTAAACCAGCGTGAGATCCGGGACGGGGTCCTGGAACAGAAAGCTAAGGAAGTCTGAGTCAAGTGTTTATTTTAGCTAATAGCGTCTAGATATTAATTTATTCGTTGGGCCAGATGTGAACAACAGTGGAAACTGGGTGCAGGGTATACAGGAATCATCGGTACTATCTTTGCAACTTTTCTATAAATTTAAAACTGTTCTAAAATAAAAAGTTTATTGAAAGAATAAAGAGATGTCTTAAAAAGACAGTGCCTATCATTTGTTTTACTGTCGGTGAGAATCTCATACTGAAGACTTGGCTCTCCGAAGGACAGTGTCACACCCAGGGACACATACCGATTTTGAAGCACCCATAACTTACGCTACTTTAGAGACCCCCATTTTGAAGATGAAAGCATGACGTTATGCGAACAAAATTAGCATAGAACCTTGGAAGAACCTCACTTGCAACCAAGCCCCTGAAGCTCCACTTCGCCGGAGGAACCTAGGTCAACATTTCTTTTCCTCGCTTCCCAGTAAGTTCACACGGTTAGGAAATTTACCAACTGTCTCTGAGAATTGAGTGTAAGTTGCAGGAATTTAGCCCTGGCAGTCTAGCAGGTCGTACAAAAGAGGAATGAATTGTCAGAAAACACATCAGGTAAAAACACAGAGAAAGGGATATAACAAGAGGCAACATGTCCGTCCAAGTCAGTCACTGCACAAAACTCATCCCTGTAGGTAATCTGAGGACTGTCTGAAAAATGATATCCTTATGGTTGGTTTGCATCAGAATTTTAAGACCTAAAAATCGCTAAAAGGATAAAACATTTCCCATAGCTCTCTAGGCGAAGTGTAATACTTTCCTACCTGATGAGGCACCTCTGGGTGCCAAGCAGGGCTTTGGCAGGTGAGGGAATGAAGACACGCCCACTGCGGCAGGGCCCACCCCTGGCGGCCCCGCAGGTCTAGGCACGCGTGCCCTGCGTGTGTCTCGCTGCCACCCCGAGAGGAGCCTGCAGGGCGGCCGGCCAGTCGCCAGGCACGGGCATCACAATTAGCTGCCGTAGCTGAGCGCACAGCATGTTGGAGCAGGTCGGCATGGAGAGTTTGAGGTGCACCTGTTTACGATTAGCCACAGTAGGTTCCGCACACGACACCTCATTTCTGGGAGGGAAGGAAGAACTTGTTTGAGCAATGATCGCAAGCTTTCCTCTCTTCTAGTTTTGTTGGTTGTTGAAGGAGCCATTTCAAACCCATTCACCTGGTCCGCTTTTAATGTTCTTTCTCTCCAGGCAAATTGATGTGTTTAAGCTGCTCGGTAAAGCTCACAAAATAACTTCTCATCCCTTCTCTTTAATGTGATAGGGAGACTCCCAGAATACGTTGGTGCCCAAACCCCACAGGTCCTGGACTGTGGCCCTGGGGCCGGGCAGAGCTGGGCCAAGCTATCCCTAACTGTGCAGGCAGCTCAGAGGTTGCCCGCACACCTCGGAAGTGAGAACCAAGCTGGAGGGCTAGAGATGGGGCACGTCCACTCTGGACAATTTCCTCAGAGTTCCAACGAAGGGAAAACACTCTCAGAGTTCTTCCAGCTAAAGACCTGCTCCCAAGACACCCAAACTTGGGGAGTTCAAATCAAGAAGGGAAGGGTGTGTTTCCGCAGCTCAACTCGAATCCCAGTGGTCTTCCTCCAGGCAAGCAGCCCCTCCCTGTGCTGGAACCCTCCACGAGCCCGCGGCAGGTGCTGGCCAGCTCTGGGGAAGTTCTCTCTGCAGCCTTTGCAGATCCACAGACGCCTGGCTGTATGCCAGGTGCAGCTAGCACTGGGCAACTGAGCCAGGACACACCCGGGCCTGTCTACTTCCCTCCCCTCCGCTCCCCTGTCGATACCCCCAGACAGCCTATCCTTTGGAGGTTCTCCGTCCCACGCTGATTATACTCCGAGGTCCTCAGATGGGCACTGGCTGTTTGGGCCAACGGGGAGCTGTAGACGGAGAAAGGAAAGGATGATGGATCCTAAGGTCTTCTTAGATCCCTGAAATTACTCACCTGATCCAACAATAGCGGTGATTACTAACATTTCATCGTGCATGTGGAGTCATCTGGAAAACTATAACAAAAAGGCGGCTGCCCAGACTGATTGGAGGTGGAGCCGGGCTGTGTGCCTTTGGACCCTGCTGCACCCAAACCTGAGCGCTGCTGTTCTGTGGCCCGGCGGCCACCAGGCTGCCCTGCGTACAAGACTCTCTGGCACGGGAGCTTCATGTGCAATTTCTGTGTTTACTTATCATTCTAGTTCGGTGCTACTGGGGTCCACCATACCATTCAACTATTCAACAAATATTTATTGAATGCTTACTAAACTATCAGGGAATATATTATCAGGGAATATATATGTGTGTGTGTTTCAAAATTTGTTTCCTGCAATTACAGAAAAAGAATTTTCAGTTTTCCAGGTGATGCTATAATTACATGAATAGTGTTTTTATGTTGTGTAAACAAGCACCAGAACCCAGGACTTTCCAGAAGCTAGAATGCCTCCGTGTACAACTAGCTGTGTCCATGAGGAAGAAATTATAAGTTACTCTTTAGATAAGTTTATTGACAAAAGAAAAAAACTTGTATCTCAAAATCACATTTATTAAGAATTCCAGGAATACAGAATACAAGAGGATATATAACTAAATAATATTCACTGGATTCTAGATTTAAAGTTATTTCCATTTTCTTTTACCAAGAATTCTTCATTCCTCGTTTTTTTCTATTCCTCAGATAAACTGCAAAGATTCGTCTTTTGCTAACAAGGATTTGAAAAGGGATCCTGATTGATTGGGTGACATTGCGTTTCTTGAGTGTGGGTGCTTTTAAATATCTCTCTAAGAAAATAACACCAGAGAGGATTCCGATTCAGCGTGGGAAACTCCGCTGAAGTCTGTCTTGAGGTGCCTCTCAGCTGATGGAAGGAGCCTCCTCTATTCTGGTTGCTTCTAGACTCACGCATGTTATCACATTCTCCCGAGACTTCCTTTGCTGGTGCCGATCTCGGTGAGTGTGGGAGGCTTGGGTGAGAGTGTCCTGCGTCCTCGCTGGACTGCTTCCTGCAGAGCTTGTCACTTTGCTGAGGCTTCAGCTCTGGACTTCTGCAACTCCTTCAGATGGATTCCTTTTATCTTCATTTTCCCCCAAGTTTCAAAGTGCCTGTTCCACTTGGGTGACTTCATACGTGCTCAGTGAAAAAGATGAAAAAGGGAATTCAGAAATGCAATCTGACCCGAAGGGAATTTGTCTCATTTTAAAGAAAAAAAGTGATTTGATGAGACCATGCTGTGTGCCATGAACAGAGGCTGAGGAACATGACGCGGGCATCTTTTGTTGTGCTCGCCTTAAGCACAAGCTGACCCCGACTGGATGCCGAGGAAGCGTCCGGAGCCGGGCGATGACAGGGTGCTCTGAATCTGCTCTCTCCAACAGAGAGCCCTAACCCAGCACGGGCTACTGAGCATGAGGCGGCCCAGGGTGACCGAGCCGCTGAAAAGCTAGTAGTGTCTGCTATTCATTAATTTCAGTGTAAGTAGCCGTCTGTTGCTAGTGGCCACCAGATTTTCTAGTGCATCTCTAGAATCCAGGCTAGAAGGGATCCCAGGTTCTTTGAAACACTTGCGATAAATGAGAACGAGCCATCAGGTCTACAGATGCCTCCAGAGGCAGGACCAGCCCCTCGGCCCCACCTGGGCATGCGTGCGGCCACCCAGTAGGTGCGTGGGCTCCTTGCCCTCTCTCCTGCCAGAGGACACAAGGGCACCCAGCTGGCCCAGGCAGCAGCCGGGCGGCTTCCTTGCCTTGCTCGGGGAGAACGCGGAAGACGGATCACTCGCCTTCTCCTCCGAGGAGCCTTAGCCAGAGAGAGCACCTGCGCTGGAGAGGATCGGAGCTAAATGTGTCTCAAATCTAGTTTGTACATTTTATCTAAGAGGTTCAAAAGCTAGATGGCTGCCTTGACAACACAAGATGGCAAGGAAGATTGCCTAATTAGGAGGAGATATGGAAAGACAAAACCCCACAGCGGACTCGTGTGTAATCAAGTGAAAGCAAAGACTCCTTGTTCCCTGTGGACCCCCAGCAGATCTGTCCTTCGGATGCCTTGTCACATGCCTCATTTAAGGCTGGCTACCTTCCAATGAGGTCCCATTTACTAAGCATTTACTAAATGCCAGGCCCACTGCTAAGCACTTTTTATGAATAAGCTATTATCTTTAATTTTCATAACAAACCTAGAAATAGGAAATAACTTCTTTTTTTTGTTTGTATACAAATGAGGAAACTGAGGCCAAAAAGCATTAGGAACTTTATTTAGGGTCACATAACTTGGATTCAAGCCAATTAGGCACAGTTGCAAAGCCCATGGGAACTTACCACCTACACGCTTCTACCTTTGCTGGCCGAGCCTTCCACGTGCAGAATCCCTTGTCTAACCAAATGCATGGTGACACGTAGCCTTGCACAGAGACAAATACAGACATAGACAAAGATATGGATAGAAAGGCATAGATAGAGACACAAATAAATATATTAATAGGTAGACACAGACACGGAGGTATGGTGTGCTCATGCTTATAAAACCTCATTTTAAAATGATAAACTCACAAAGTAGGGGAAAAGGTTTGGAACGACATGATTCTTCACTCCATAAAATATCACAGTGTTTCACACTGAGGACGCCAAACATACTATATTCTCTCTCTTTACAGGAAAAAATCGAAAAACTTAAATTAAATATTAGATAATGCACTGATAGACTGGGATGGATTATTGATAGATTCTATTGAATTTTAGGGTTATCACTTCATCCCTAGAAAAGCTTGACAAAGGACGAACTAATCTTACAATAATTTCTATATTTTGATAGTTCTACCTGAGTCTTCCAGATTTCTCTTATTTGTGCGTATACATTCCTACATATTTTAAAATTCCTCTTTTTGCTATTACTACAGGCTACTATGAGAGCTAGCCCAGCTCCTTACCAGGGTGTGAAGAGCTTTGCATTTCTTCGTATTGCCACAATTCACTACAACACCTGAGATGGAGCAGGCACTTAATAAATGTTTTGTGAGTAAACACATTTATAGAGGATAAATTTACAGGTGTGAAATACACTTACATTATAACAGAACAGAAAGTACGGCCTGAGAGTGGAGTTACTGAAAGTGGAGTCTGGGTCACTGCTCTCTTCCGAGGCTCCTTCCCAGGGCCGTCCGGGGGAGCGAGAGCCGGCGTCCCTGCGGAGGGAGCCTGTCCCGGCGCGGTCCGCCTGGGCTGCAGCCTCGAAGCCTTAGCCTTGCTCTCTAAATAACGACCAGGATAACGCGGGGTCACGTGCAGCTGTTCTCTTCCCGTTCCTAAATTAAGGCTAGGTTCATATTAGTTCAGAAAAAGTAAGTGCTGACCTCCTTAACACAGAAAGAGAGTTCGCAGGGCAGCGGCTCCTTTGCAGGCTCCTGGGTGGCAGTGTGGGCGGGGCCCCTGCCCAGCAGAGCGCTCTCCACAGGACCAGGGCGCAGCTGGCTCTGGCCGTCCTGGGCCTCCAGCAGCCCACGTCCCCTTCACGCAGGCTTCAGGAGTCCTTTGACGGTGGATTCACATAAGCACCTACTAAGGGGAACAAAAACCCAGGGTGGAGGGAGAAGAAACATGTGCCTTAAAACTGGGTTGAAATAAGCAACCAAAAGGACTGTGCCTTACGTCCTTTTGGGAATCTGCAAGGTTAAAGGGAGGAGAGGCGCGGGAAGCAGCTGCCTGTGTCGGTAGGAAACAGGGTGCTATATTTAATGTGTCTGTGACAGACTGGATTATGCGAGTGGACTGTTTGTGAAGCTGGCTGACCAGCGAAATTGTTTCAGTTAGCAACAATTCCGGGAGACGTGAGACATTCCAGATGGTCTCGATGACCCAGGGCGCGAGTGGGGCGCGAGTGTGAGACGCACCCAGGCCCTGTGCGCGCTGGGGAGGCCACTGCGCCTGTCTCCTGTCCGGCCCCAGGGCTCTCCTGCAGCCCTGCAGCCCCTCACTCCCCAGGACCCCGGGGCCACCCCCACCCCTCCTAGGGGGCTCCTCCCCTCCAGCCCCTACGCCTCCCCACTGGAGAGGCGGGGCGCAGTGGTTGGACAACCTGTGTCTGACTTCTAGGACTAGCAGGCCCTAAGCAGCAGTCTCAGAGGAGGCACTCTCCAGACGTGAGCAAAGGCAAGGACGTCGCCGAATGATGCAGTTACGTCTTCTCGAGTTCCATGCACTTTCAGGAAGGGTTCAGGGGAAATGTGATTGGACTTTAAAATATATTAAACACTATGCAGTTTATAAATTCTTCATGGAAGTCTGAGTATTTCTATAATGCATATATGTTTAGAATATACTATAAGTATTTCTGTAAGGTCACATTTGCATGGAATGGATTTCAAGTGTTTCTGTACTGTCATACATATAGGGAAAATATACTGCATTTCTTGTGATGCACATATGTATAGAATATATTATATTTCTGTAAAATGATATGTGTGTATGTATACACTTCTCCAGAGTTTTCACATCCATGTTTCATTTTATTTCCCATTTGATGGTCTAAAACCCACAGAGGCTAACATAACAATTTAGAATAGGTCTCGGTGCTAGATAGTAACAAATCTAGCGTAGGATCTTAGAATCCATTTTTTCCTCAACCACACTATCAACAGTTTAAGGAACTGTATATGTCTAGAAATCTCTTCCGATCTAAATTTAGGAGTTTTAGAATCTAGAAAAAAAAAGAAAAATACGCAGTAGCAAGTACACGTGTTCTGCATGACACCTCCAAAGACTAGAGCGTTCAAACCACATTACTGAGAGCACATAGGTTCTGTCCAAGCCAAACCTCTCCAGTTTCCTCCTTCAGTTCAGGCTTTAGTTCCCTGGGGAAGCAAGCTGGGGATCTGTTCCTTCCTCCCTGATCACCTGCCAGTCACCCTCTGCCCACATCAGCAGCCACAATGGCAGGACCACGAGGAAATGTCACATTCCTGGAGCGAACCCCAGCACCCCTAACCTGAGACCACAGGCACTGCCTCCGCAGCCCCTCCCTCCTCCCTCCTCCCCTCCCTTCTTCCAGAGCTCTGAGAGTTTACCGTCCACTAGGTACAAGGCTAGAAGAAGAGATATAGCCACAAATAAAATGAATGCAGTCCCTGTACTTGGGGAATTTAAACTGTAGAGTAATCACATATAAAAAGATGATCAGGTGAATAATGAATCTAAACCCCTACATCTCACGAGGAAGCATGCAGGCTGAACAGGGCTGTGTCCGCCAGCTCCCCGAGGAGGTGGCTCTGGAGGGCCCCAGCAGGCCACACCACAGCACCGCCACCAGCCCTGCACGGGACAGACGCCCTCTGCCTGCACGTCCCGGCTGTGGCCCTGAGCGCCTGGAGTGGCCCCCGCGAGAGGGAGGAGCTGGCGTTGTGAAGGCCCGTGCGTGGTGTGCCGAGCAGGTCTCAGTGCTCTGGGGGACGGAAGAGAACCAGGAGGGAAGGGAACAGGGGCGGGGATGAGGCCGAGGCCCACGCGCAGCGGGGAGGGCGAGTGGCGGCAGGAGCAGCAGCGGGCGCCCAGCGAAGGAGGCCCTTAGACAGAGGGCGATTTCCAGACAAGTTTCTGGAAATGAATATTTTCCTGGCACATCTAAAGCCATTCCACTTACAATGATTTGGGGATTCAACTGATTCATTCAGCGAACAGCACGGGGAGCTCCTGCCAGCCCGGGTCTGTAGACGCGAGGCTGCCTGAGCCACGGACATCCAGTCGTGCCACTGTCACCACGGCGCAGAGAGATAAGTACCGTGGGAGGGGAACCTTCTGGAAAATTGTTTGTTGACAAAAATGCAGAGCTGTTAAAACAGTCGTGTAGTATCGTGGTGCAGAATGCCCCTGCGCGTCCGCCCGGCGGGTCAGTGAAGAACACAGGGCAGCTCCAGGCGTTCTCCGTGGGAATTCTCAAGCGAGGGTTCTTTGCTGAGGCGAAAACTCATGCACGACAGAGAGGGGCTTGAAGGATGGGAAGCAAGCGAGCCAGCAGGCTGGGTCCACCGCCACCAGGCCCTGGGCACGCGGCCTGCCCAAGCCTCTGTGCCCGTCCCCGTCAGTCCCCGCCCGCGCCGCCCGCCGCAGTGACAGTCGCGGGACGAAGGCTCCACCCTCGCTGCGCCGCTGGACAGAGGACACGTGGCTGGCAGCTGAGCTTGGGAGCTCAGACAGAACTTGCTTGGGAACTGGAGTTCCGAACCGCCCGCCCTGCCAGGACCGTGCAGGGCTCGGGTGGCGGGAGACACGCAGACCGCGATTGAAACGGGAAAAGGCGGGATGCAGAGAAACACGCTCCTACTTTGCAATTAAACACCTCTGTAACCAGAAGTAAATATTCTAAAATATTAATAGTGTGGCATGGCACCTCTGTATCATGGGAACAGTAACTTTGAGTTAATTTTTATACTTCTTTTCCTGAACTTTCAATGGTATGTGTTACTTTTTAAATCAAAGAAATAAGAACCACTGAAAATTGCCAGAAAAAAGGAAAAAAGTTTATCCATCCTTTAACTTTTATTTCTGTGCCCAAGTCTCTATGAATGTTAAATAATTTTTAAACTTTAAAGCAGAACACAAATATTAGTTATTTTATTGTTCACTTTGTGCTGATCTTGGTGGGTCTACTCTCCCATCACGTGTTGTAACCCTTCTGGTCCTTTCATCCTGCTCAGAATATTGCTTCTGGTCTTCGGATACATTTTAGAAACAGATATGAAAGCCACAAGTTATTTCAAAATAATGAATTTATTATTGAGATTTCTGTATCCCTCCTTTTTTTCCTGGTCAAAAGTCATTTATAAAGCTATATGCTACAGAATCAGTTTCTGAACGGTCTTCTAAAACTCTGTGTGCCTTTCCCTTTTAATAATTTGGCACCAAACCCCGGTTCTCCGGAAGTTGTTTTGTTTCCTCCAACATATTTTGGAATGTGCAAGCAGTCTGGATAATTAAAAACTCGTTGGATGACTTGAATCAACTAAAAAAAAGCTTCATAACGTTAACATATATACGCTCCTTGTCAAGTGTCTTTACCATGCAGCCCCATACCCAGGTCTGCCTGGTCACAGGCCTGAAGGGTGTCAGCCTCCGGTGTTCACCCCAAGGAGCGAGTGCCATCTGCAGCTGCGGCTGCCTGCCATCTGGTGTCCTGTGGCCTCTGTCGCCACTTCTCCCGAAACGTCCTAGGACCTGCAGCAATCGTGTTCTTAGCAGTGTCACTCACGACACAGAGTTCAGCAGGACACTGGCAAGGGCTTCAGAGAGCTGATGACAAGAGTGAAGGAGCACACCAGGGGGCGTTGACCTGCTCTCTCTCCCCACCTCTTGGAGCTCCTGGTCTGGGTTGGTGCCTGGGCTCTGGGTCCCTCCAGCGATCGCCTCAGCAAGCACTTGTGCAAGCCTGTGTAGACCCCGGGCCTCTCATCTTCTTGTCCCCCTTCCCTTTTACCCTCAAGATGTACAAAGTAAACATTTTTCTAACCCACTTTCCAGATCGGTTTGCAGGGTGGTAGGTGTGCAGGCCCATGCAACACACACACATACCCCCACATGGGTGCTCATGCACACACGCATATACACATGTGTGCACACACACAGGCCTCACATATCCTCGCCTTACAAACGCCAAGTGATATGAACTTGGTTGGACTCTGGCTTCCTTTTCTTTGCCAAGATTCATATTATTGAGCAAGCGAGAAGAGTTGGGCCAAAACAAATCAAGCGATTCCACAGGCTTATTGCGAGGTGCGGAGCTAGCACTTTTGATATTGTATGATTAAGGCCGTAACAAACATCACACAGGGAATTAGCCTCCAGACTGTGACAGAAATAAATCTGCCTGCCTTTGACAAGTTTTCCTTAAAAAGAAATATTTTGGTTCCAGTATCTGTGCGAGAGGGAGAGAGCTCGGTGTCCTTGACACAGGAAGTAGATAACACCTGTCAGGAGAATCCAAACCACCTGCTCGGGGCCCTGGGGACCCAAGCCTGCAGCTGGCCGTGGGCGCTCGCTCCCGCGGGCCGCGCCTCGGGCTGCGGGTGAGTGCAGAGCGCAAAGCCTTTGGCGGCACAGAAGACTCGGCGGCACAAGTCACCACAAGCCTGCGGTTCCCCAAGGGCTAACGAAAGGCTATACTCCCCAACTCCAGGATCTTGTGCTGCCAAACAGTTTGGGATTTTACAGGCTTCAGGGTCTACACCGTGTCCTCAGCCCAGAATGAAAAGCACAGTAGTAAATACAAGTCCTAGCACACCATGTCTGTTCGTCAGAGAGCACATCCTCCAGAACCTTCGCCCTCAGACTCACGAATAAAAGATTAACTAAAATGTCAAAAGTAGCAGCTTCGGTTGTGTCTCTCCACTCTGCTATCTGGCTGCTCTGCTATTCCTGGGAAAGCCCTTTCAGGCTTGAACAAATGTCAGTGCTTCACGAAGTTTTGCCTTAGCATTCTTTTCTGTTACTTTTAAATAATTACTGAATTCTGGAGTCTGAAAGAGTGAACCGGGGTGGCACTGGAATTGTGCCTCTCACAAGCACTTTTGCCATGAAAAACCTGAAATACTTAGGGTGGTTCACCCCCAAATCTTTTTCTTTTTTTTTTTTTAGAACTTCTAAGATAAATTTTAAATTGGCTATTGGATAACCTGGTACTAGGAAGAAAAATAGGAAGTTGAAAATGGAAGTTAATGAACTTAGAGTCTACAGTACATGGACTGGCTCACTGGGGACAAGGATGAAAGAGGTTGCTCCTTAGGACCGCAATTCGTTTGTCTTCCTTCTTTCTGTGTGTACTAAGAACCGCCTACCTCTTTTCACTGATGTACAAAAGAAAACAGTTTCATCGTAACTGTGGCTACTGCAAAAGGATGCTGCAAACGTGAAATCACCTTCTAAACACAAAAATGGATGCATGAGGACACTGGCATACATCCTAAAAAAAGTAATCCACGCCTTTCCCATGGATTTCTTCCCACGCCTTTCTGAGAATTCTTTGTGTAAATGTGTGCCACATGTCAGGCTGTTTACAGAGAACGGGGTTTTGCTTTCTGAATCACACATGTGGCAAACACACCAACTCTGATGGAAAGAAAATGGAGAAGCAGCTTGCCTAGCCAGTGTCTGTGCTCACAAACAGGGCCCACGGCCACCAAGTGCCACCAGCTCGGAGTCAGGCGTGGCCTTGGGAAGGGCGAACAACACCTGACTCGCAGCTCAAGTGAGTCACAGTCCCTCTGAGGCAGGTTACCTGTGCCCACACATAAACGATCTTGCAGTCTGGGAGGGGAGTGGAGAGGAGTGCGGCGTGGAAGGAAAAGCCGGGCGGCTTTGCAAGCTCTCATCTTGTCCCCTCTGCCTTTGACTCATGCACACACCTGAGCACATACGCACGTGAGCGCTCGTTTCACTCACACCCATACGTGGGCCCACAAGTGCCAGCAGGTCTCTCTGATCCCAAGATGTCCATAAAGCCCCCCTTCTTGCTTCATCACAAACGATTTGTGTAAGGAGATTAGAGCTGGCCTGGAGGGAGGGCGGCAGCTGTGGGAGGGAGGGCAGCTCAGCTGTGTCTGCACCTTGCTGGCCTCTTTGCAGCTCTCTAGAGGAGAGGTGGCCCCTTGCCCAGGCTGATTATGCCACCTGTGTCCAGCGTGTCCCTCCCACCCACACCTGCACGGGCCTCTCTCCATCCATCATCCCCTTTCTCCACTAATCTTCAACCTCTCCTTTGCCACCGAAGCCTCCCCTCCCTGTAGAACTGTTTATTAACAGTCACAACCTTGACGACAACTTGCACAGACTGAGCACTCACTGGGTACCAGGCTCTCAAATAAGCACTTTGTATGCATTTTTCTCGTTGAATCCTGAAGTCAATTCTACTTGAACGCTCGTTTTGGAAATGAGGAAACTGAGGCGTAGGCCCATGCAACCTGCACAACCCATTGATGTTGCACAGGCCCCAAGCAGCCTGAGTTTGCAAGGCCAGGCTCGGAACTGCCCGCTAGCATCTTGCATCTCAAAACCCAGGCCACGCTCCTGGCCTTGCTTCCTAATGGTTCAGGAGTCGTGGGTGAGGGTTGGGGTGGGAAGAAAAAGAGAAACCTGTGCTTTTTTCTGCTTCTAGTGCATCTCATCCTGCATACCAATTTGAAGACATAAAATGACATCTGAGAATTCCTAAAAATAAACTTTCCTGTGTCCCCAGTGCTATAATAAACTGCCTCGAATGCGAGTAACTCAAATTTTAAAATTACATGAAAATTGGAAATCCGATTTTCAAAATCTTAACTTTTTTAAAAAACTTCTTTTCCATTTACATGACACACCTGTGAGCGTCTCTCACAGGGTCACAAAAACAAAACCTGTGTTTTCAAATAGCTTAAATTTCTCTGGAATAAACGACGGGAGAGCCCACCTGACCAGCGCTGCGGGCCGGGCCGCATCCCGGGCGAGCGCCCACCGCCTGCGGGCCCGAGCCGTCCCGCGGCAGGGGCGAAGCACAGCCCCGGACGGCCTCCGGCCACGGCAGCCTCCGGGCCACGGCAGCCTCCGGCCGGTGTCGCACACGCAGTCGGAGCCCGCGCTCCTAGGAGGCGGGCGGGCGCGGGGCGGGCGCGGGGCGGGCGCGGGGCGGGCGCGCACCCTGGGCAGTTCTCTCACCCCCGATGCTCCAAGGCAAAAATGGAAAATGAAAGACCTCGAGAAACGTCCCGGCGCGGAGGCACGCTGCCCCAGAGACTCGCACGCGACACCGGCAGGGGTCAAAGCGGTTTCCTGCGGGCTCTGGTCTGTTTCTTGCGTGGCTTCGCTCCGCAGAGGGGGCGGGCGCGCTCTCGCCGTCTGTTGCCCTGGCCGCCCTTTCGTGCTGTTGAGGGGACGCTAAGCCCCGCGTGTCCGTCCGCGAGGAAGCAGGCTCCGCCCTCCGTCGGGCGCAGCGCCCATCGCCCACAGAAGGCGCCAGCGGCCCTCCCGCCCGCGCTGCGCCGGCGTCGCGCGAAGTCTGCGGCGGCCTGGGCAGGTGCAGACCCCGCAGTGCGCCCGCCCCCCCGCAGTGCGCCCGCCCCCCCCCCGCAGTGCGCCCGCCCCCCCCCCGCAGTGCGCCCGCCCGCAGTGCGCCCGCCCGCCCCAGCAGTACGCCCGCCCGCAGTGCGCCCGCCCCCCCGCAGTACGCCCGCCCGCAGTGCGCCCGCCCGCCCCAGCAGTACGCCCGCCCCCCCAGCAGTACGCCCGCCCG